>CAJVPZ010000195.1:0-22996 GCA_910592135.1 Racocetra fulgida | reverse complement strand
TGTTGAAATGAGGAATATTACGAATGTTTTTGAGTTGAAGAAATTTGTTAAAGGTTTCAATAAAAATTAAATTTTTTGTAAATTTACGGATTTGAGAGGTGAGTGGAATATTATACCATGAAAAAAAAGGTATTAAATATTTTAAATAACTATTTTTTATTTTATTGCTATCCTTCTTTACTAACTATATATTACAATATTTAATTTATACTATTAAAAAATATTATCTGTATATACAGTATTGCTCAAAAATACAACTCATATATATATATTTTTTTTAAATGTTAAGATAACTACTCACAAGTCTGATATGGTTTATTGAACTTTTGGGTTGATATCAGCACAGTCACATAGACTACACCTAATCTTGTTATATTAATAAGAATACATTCTAGCTATACTTGTGCCTTTTGGACGCCTAATTTAAATAGTTTATCTATTACTAGATTCTACACTAGATGCTGTATCTGCAATCTACTATTACTTGAGTTATCCAATTAAACTCTTTGATCAACTTCATACCATCAGATATCTTGTTTAAAAAAGAACCTATCACTAAGGCCTGCTAAGTCTTTAAAGCAGACGCAAACTTCCATATAAAAGATCTTTTGACCTTGTGATAAACCTACTAAAGCAGTCTATATTTCACATATATATTATTTAGTTTTTCAGTAACTTATATCTAGGCTAAAACCAAGTACTTGCAAACTGAAGCCGCTATCATTATCTACTCTGTACCCTTGCAAAGTTCGCTCAAACCTCATTACACACTTAACAACCCATACTTCTGGTTTCCCAGACTAAGCTCTACTTCCAGTTTCTCAAACTTTTAATCCAGATAGCTTTGAAGAGCTATAACCTGCCCTGGTACCCACGATTGGGTCCTTTTCTCTGGTTAATTATCCAGCAGCCTGGTTGGTGGAGTGCCTTGCTAAACACTTAGATCCTGTCTGGGTTCCTCTTTTTCTGCTATCTGGTTCACTCTTTTCAGATCATTAGGTAATATTATCAAAGATCTGTGCTACCTCTCTGTTCAGATCTTGCCAAGCAGGCTTCCATATTATAATCTATTAAATTTACTCAATAGCTTCACTGTTGTGCAACTCATATGTTATACAGTATTTTCACTACCTTCTAGTATAACAGTATTGGTATGATCCATTACAGATGTTAATCCAAATAGGATATAGTCTTCCAAATGCATTTCTGTAAATTCGAATTTTGTTGCCAGTAGGATTCAAATTCTTGTTCTACTACTTGGGGTATAACAACTTACCAACTACACTAAGTTGCCACACCTCTATTGATTTGTAATTTAATTTCTCTTATATACTTTAATTGATGATCTGCCAGTCAATCAGAGAATTTTTATAAAATAATGTGATGCAGATCACATATAATCAAAACCCGTATTGAAGTTTTCAGGTTATAAGTAAAGTTGATAAATTTTTTATTAAATTTCATATTAAAGTAGCACAAATCATAGAATAATACTGTGAGTTCTCGATTATAAGGTTGTTAAATACTATTATTTTTTTTGGTAAACTTTACTTTATAAGCACATAGTATTTACTAAGTAATAATTTGAATAATTAAATCTAGTGAATTTGGACAAGGTATTTAATATACTTTGTTTTTAACTTACCTTATAACCAAATTTGTATAATTTTTTAATTTTTGAAGTTTTGAAAGTATAGTGATAGATAACAAAAATAATACTAGAAGCAAAATCGTAAGATGTAAATAACTATTAAACTATATTTATTAGTATTTGAGATCTACTAAATACAGGAAAATTAGATCGTTATCTAAAAAATTATTTTTATAGCTATTTTTATCTGGCTTTGTCTCTCATTAAAGCTAGCGTATTTATTCTGTTTCATTTTATTTAGTTATAAACCCAGTTCAAACATTTGTCACAGTGTATTAAGTATATACAATTCGTTCATTGTGTAGTCAACACTCTCTAAATGTAATTTATGGAAACAATATAGATATTTTATAGTAACTTTGTTCAGATTTCACCCTTTGACAGAGATTCTGTATTTAGATATTTCATTTTTTGTCAAGGGTCTTATGTTTTACTAAAGTTTCATTATTTTTATTTATTAATAGGTTTGGTTTCATCTTTTGTTATTTTTAAAACCGCTTCATCTAAAAACACTAAACATGATGAAATTTGTAACAAGAAATCTGTAGAGATAGAAAATGCCAATGGAATTGGAGTTAAAAAAAAATGAATATAATTAGACTCTTATTATCACAAATCTGCAAAGCTGGGAAATGCTAGTAAAATATATTATGTTAGATATTGCTATCGAATTAGAATTGAAGTTAATAAGGTGAATATATAGAGAATATACAATGTTGAATCTTGCTATCTAAATGAAATTGAAGTTAAAAAAGATGGACACAAAATCATATATTATTACAAATCCACAAAAATAGAAATGTGAAGTTGAAAAGACAAATATATAGAATTTATTTATTATCTTAAATCTGCAGAGATAGGAAATACTAGCAGAATATGATATTGAATATTGTTATTAAAATGGAATTGGAGTTGAAAAAGATGAATTTCTTCATATATTATTACAAGAGATGGGTAAGATAATAAATAAGTAATAAATGTCACAGATTAAAATAAAATCTAATCAAAACGAAATTTTTCTGTTTTTTAAGGAAAATTTAAAATTTTTTGGGGGACATTTTTTGGGGTTCTTTTTAGCATTAGGGGTAGGGTTTAGGGTTAGGTTTATTAATAAATGAGTATATGTGGGTTTTATAGGCTCTAAGGGTGGGCATGAGAGGTCCCTAGTTTCATTTTGATCAGATTTCGTTTTGATCTGTGACAATAAATACTTATTTTTTTATCCTTACATATTTTTACATATCAGTACTTATTATTGTTTATTACAACTGATTATTACTTATTATAATTCACAAATACAACTTAATTTAAAATTTGACCAGACTTATTTTAAAAATTTGGTAGTAATATTTCTTAATAATAAGTAATAATATGTATTGACATTACTCATCTCTAATTATTACCATTCTGCAGAGATGTAATATAAGCGGAATATATGATGTTGGATATTGTAATCAAATTGGAATTAGACAAACATTAGGTATTTATATATTATCAAAAATCTGCAGAGATAAAAGAAACTAATAGAATATGTAATATTGGCACTGAATTTAAACTCAGGCATAATCTAAAGTTTAATCTTGTTTGGCATAATAGGATCATTTTGTAACTGTTTTTATAAATCCTGTAACATCTGGAAAAAAATTGACTGACCAAATATTTTTATTCAAATTAAAACTTATCGAATTAGAAAATATTTGGTTGATCAATTTTTGTTAAATATCTTAATAATTGAAAACATCAGTTAGACTCCATAATAGTGGTTTATTTATTGTGCAAATATATTTTAAAAACATGAAATAACTTTATTATTTTTATTTTTTTTAGAAAATGCCTTATATTTTCTAATAATATATATGTACTTTCTTTATACAGTAGTTGTATAGTATTGTTGTATTAAAGTACTAGTTAGTCAAAATGTTTAGCAATAGTAATTTATCTAATTACAGAATTGGTTTGTTCAAATATCAGCTTATTAGATAGGATATATAGATAGCCACTAATATTTATGTAAATTGTTTTTTTTTATTAAGGTGTCCTTCGTAACCAAGCTTTATTAATATTTTATCAATAATCACATAGATCTACATTTTTAATATTATATATGTATATATCCACCAATTATTCTAAGTCAGGTACCTTTATACTAAAATGTCCTCTACTATTGTATCTGAACTTGATTATCCCATTGGTTGCTTATAGATCCTTACAAATAGACGTAGTAGATATTACTAATCTTTCTTTGTTCTATACTTTTCCAGACTAAGCCTTTTCAGTAATTTATGCTAAGTCCAAGAACAAGTACTTACAAGCTAAAGGCTGCTACAGTTATCTATTACTACCTTTGTAGAGTTTATCCAAATCACAGTATCTACTTTACAGACTTCCTCCCATATCTTCAGAAATTTAAACTCCTAATTTGATGGCCTGGAAGAGCCAGAACTCTTTCTCTATTTTTTCCTATCAGCCTGCTTGATATTAGTACTTTTGCTAAACACCTTGGTCTTGTCCAGTTTTTTGATATCTTGTTGATTATCTTTTACATAGTAACTGTCAAAGATCTGTATTATCTCTTTACTTGGGTCTTGCCAAGCAGGCTCTTGTATTTTATAAATTTGTTAGATTTATTCAGTAGCTTTACTCAGGTTTTGTGTAATTTTATATCACACTACATATTCCACTACCTCCCAGTACAAGCTGGTACGACTTTCATTACAGGTTCTATAATCCAATAGAATACAGTCTTCCAATTGCATTTTTCATAAATTTGAATTTTTGTCACTAGTAAAATTCGAACTCCAGTCCTGCTGCTTGAGATGCAACAACTTGCCAACTTCACTAAGTCACCACATCCTTAATATTTATGTAAATAAATTTTATTTGTTTTAAAATTTTATAAATTTTATACATATTGAAACTTTATTAAATTCTATAAACTTTTAACTAAACTTTTAATCTGATAAACCTTTGAAGCGATATTTTTTCAGATATTAAGATTAAATAATTATTTATTTTATTTCTTGACTAGATCAGAAGTCTAAAATTTAAAAAATGTATTTATATAAAGAGCTGTCTAAAACTTATTCACACAGTTGGCATTGAATTTTTTTTAAAAAAAAAAAAATTGTTAATGAATATTGAAAATGTTAATTATAATAAAACCATCAATTACATATAACAAAAGTTATATGTTACCTACTTTACTATATAGTATTGTTAATAAAGCATTTAGAATATAATAAAAATATAACCTACTTTGAAGCACTTTAGAAATAAATTATATTTTATTATAATTTAGAATACTTTATTAACAACCTATTTACTAAATCAGTAATTAAGATTTAATCTATCTGTTAAGCAGCTTTTATTTTCTAGAAGTAAGGTAATAAAAGGTTGGTTAAGTAATTAGCAAGTTATTAAGTAATTAGTGAGTTTACTAAGTAACTAGCAAGTTGGTTAGGTATTTAGTATGTAGGTTAGTACAAGTAAGCAGATGGGTAATTAGCAGCTAAATTAAGTTTATAGATGTATTTGATGACCAGGTAATTAGCAGTAGTATTTGTTTAGAATTACAAAATATTACAGTGTTATAGTTAGTAATAGTTAGTCAAAATTATAAATCATGGCAGGTTATTGAATTGTTTAAGAGTTATAAATATTAATATCAATATAAAAAAATCTGCACATTTACAATTCAGTTTTTTATTAATTAAAATATATCATTTTTACTTAATAAATGTAGATTATTTTATCTGTTTAACTCACAGATCATCAATTAAGTGTTCTTTTTATGAATTATATTAATATCTATAAAGTGTAACACGATGTTCTGATATTTCAGCCCCAAAAAAGTAAGTATCCTCTTTATTACTTATTTCGTTTTACATTTATATATCACTTTTACTAACTATTTTTTTATGACTACATTTCTAATGCGCATTATTTACCCGTGGTTATGCTTTATCCGCCATTACTACATAATTACCGCATACTTACACAATGGTTGGGTTACATTCGTCACGATCGTTACGATCGTTACGACCATCACGATCATTGCACAAATTATGATCGTTACGATCGTCACAATCGTCATGATCGGCACATGAATCACAATCGTTATATGAATTACGATCGTTGTATGAATCACGTTTGAGATAATCTATTTTTTTACACTCTCCTCCACTTAAAGAAGACACCGATTTTCCTTCAAAGTCGTCAACTAATTGCTTACAATTCCCAAGATTTTTAAAAGGTTCCCATGTAGCATCGTGCAACAGATAACCTTTCCACTTTACTAGATATTGTGTTTGATGATGGTAGCTTCTCTTGTCCAAAATGACCTCAACTTCATATTTCGTGCCCAAGTTCAGATCTATTAACAATAGTGGTGGTGGTGGTACTTCTCTTCCTTCAAATTCATCGTGATAATAAGATTTCAAGCAAGAGACATGGAATACTGGATGTATATGCAAGGTACTAGGTAGTTGTAACTTGTAAGCGGTAGAAGAAATTACTTCCATGACTTCAAATGGACCCATATACTTTGGTACGAATTTTTTTGATTTTCTTTTTAAATTCTCTGGTGCTGTTAAATTCGCTGTATTTACTAATACCTTCTCCCCCTTCTTTAGCTCACAAAATCATCTTTTTTTTATCTGCATATGTCTTTTGTCTTTCTTGTGTCTCTACTAACACGTCCTTAGCTATACTTAACATTGTAGACCAATGCTGATGCAAGTCATTAACAGCCTTTACCTTCGTATGTATAAATTTTCTAACCAACATACTATTAGAGGTAGATGGATGTTGATCATGATCTAATTGGAATGGTGTAAACCCTGTTGATGCTTGGTAGATATTATTGTATGCAAATTTTGCTATCGTCAAAATTTGTTCCCAGTTATCTTGTTCATAATTAACATAAGCATGTAACACTTCTTCTAGTGTGCGATTAGTTCGCTCCGTCTGTTCATCTGTTTGGAGATGATTTGACGTTGACATTTTTAACTCTGTTCCCATTAATTTAAAAAGTTCTTTCCAAAATATGCCCATAAATTTGGGATCATGATCTGAGATAATATTTTTCGGTAAGCCATGGTGTTTGAATATTTCCTGAAAAATCAATTGGGCTACTTCTATTGCTGTCACAGTTGTTTGGGTTGGTAACAATCTTGCCTTTTTACTTAACTTATCTATCACAACTAAGATTGAATCATTCCCGCTCTTAGTATGTGGAAAGTGAGTTATAAAATCCATCGAAATTGTTTCCCAAGGTTGGTCCGGAATTTCAAGAGGTTGCAATAAACCTGCTGGTGCTTGGTTGGAACTCTTATTCCTTTGGCAGCTATTACACGTACATACATATTTTTTTATGTCTTTGCTCATTCCTTTCCAATAGTAATTTCGTTTGATATATTCATAGGTTTTTTCAAACCCAAAATGCCCACTCTTATCATGATGCTCTTTGAGCAACAACGTTTGAATTTTCGATTTTTTTACAATGCATAAACGTTGAATTTCTGGACTTTCTATCCAAAATAACAATCCATTCTGTAGTTTGTAACGGTTTAATTGCTTCTCTAACTGTTTTGCTTCATTACCTGTAGGATTTTCAAGTGCCGTTAAAACCTTTTTAAGGTATGTATCATTTGTATATTCATTTTTAATTTCTTCATAAATTTCTATATTCATATTAATCGTACTGATTATATTTGCTTCGGGTTTCCTAGAAAGAGCATCTGCTACTGTGTTTGTCTTGCCCGGACGATACTTGACTATAAAGTCATAGATTTGTAAGGTCTCTAGCCACCTTGCTTGCCTTCTCGATAGTTTCACTTGGGTTTGCAGATACTCTAGTGATATATAATCAGTTACGACTTCGAAACGTTGGCCCTCTAAGTATACGCGCCATATTTTAAGAGCATGTATAATAGCTAATAATTCTTTTTCATGAATAGGATAGTTTAATTTGGCTGGAGTTAGTTTTCGCAACTCAAACGCCACCGGTTGTTCACCTTTTCCTAGATTCTGTGCCAACACAGCTCTAATCGATATATCTGATGCGTCTGTTGTAACTGTAAATGGTGTGTTAGGGTCTGGTATGATCAATATTGGAGGCGATATTAAAATTTTTTTGAGGCTTTCAAAGGTGATAATTTGCTGTTCTTCCCACTCGAACAACTGTTCTTTGTGTAATAGCTTTGTTAACGGTACTACTATTTTTAAAAATCCTGCCACAAATTTTTGATAGTAACTAGCAAGGCCCAAGAAAGATCTAACTTCATGAACATTGGTAAGCGTTGGCCATTCTTGTATTGCCTTAATTTTCTTTGGGTCTGCTTTAATATCTTCATATGTAATTATATAACCCAGAAATTCTACCTCTTGTTTGGCCCATTCGCACTTAGACATTTTACTATATAATTTGTGATTTCGAAGTACTTCTAGTACTTGACGTAAGTGCTGACAATGTTCTTCTCTAGTTTTGCTGTAAATTAATATATCATCCAAATAAACGATAACGCTCTTGTCCAACTGCTCTCTGAAAATATCATTCATTAATCGCATGAACGATGCAGGGGCGTTTGTTAAACCAAAAGGCATAACCAGAAATTCAAAATGCCCATATCTTGTACGGAAAGCGGTTTTTAGAACGTCCTCTTCTTTTACCCTTATTTGATAATATCCTGAACGAAGGTCAATTTTAGAAAAGTACTTGGTGCCATATAATTGATCCAGTAATTTGTCAATGCATGGTAAGGGATACTGATTTTTAACGGTTATCTTATTTAAGGCTCTGTAATCGACGCATATTCGTAATGTTCGTCCTTCTTTGACACAAATAATACAGAAGCACTATACGGTGATACACTTGGCCTAATAATACCTTTTTCTAGGAAATTTTCGATCTGTGATTTTAATTCTTTCATTTCCGGAACCGACATACGATACGTGGGCCCAAAAGGTAGTTGTGACCCTTCTTCTAACTAAATTTCATAATCCACGCTTCTTTTTGGTGGTAATTTCTCAGGAAGTTCTTTTAGAAATACATCTTGATACTGTGTTACTATTCCTTCTAAGAATTTTGGTATGTATAAGTCTATATCGTCTTTCTTCTCTGCCGGGTTATCTGTTACTACTATCGCGAACAATTCTGCGGCACATCTCGCTTCTTGGGCGAATTGCTGCCTTGTTACTAAGATTGATTGACATTCATTAGTGTTTATATTCTGGGTGGCTTTAATCTTAAAATATTGCTAGTTCTTCTTAATTTTTATATGATTGTTTTTCCAATTAATATATGAGTTAATATCATATAGCCACGGTTTGCCTAAGATCAAGTTATATTTTTGTAATAGTAGGATTTCAATATTTTTCCTCCATTCCTTATATCCTTGTATTTCGACTAATACATCTTCAACGTTTCCTTTCGATTTGCATCTAGACCCGTTGGCTAATTCCACAATGGTAGGTTCATGTTCATTTATTATATCTAATTTAAAATTTCTTACAAACTGCTCATTAATAAAATCTTTAGATGCATCAGAATTGAATAAAATTAAAGCTTTTTAACCTTGAACTTTCCCTTCTACCTTGAGTAGGCTTTCCCGGTATGACTTATCATGATTGTTATTTGTTTCATCGTTGTTTCCTTCAACGATTTTCTTTATACCTACTTCCTCTATTTGATTAACCTCCTTATTCCCTTGTTCGTTATTTCTACAGTCCCGTGCGAAGTGGCCTTTTTTCCCACAAATAAAACATTGGCCATTTCTTTTGAAACTTTTCTTTTGTTTATCTGTTAACATCTTTTCTTTATTCTATTTTGTAGGGGACGTTTTCTTTTTGTTTTTGACTTCTGCCCTGTCCAGTTCCATCGGTACGGGCTCTTGATTTGTAAATGTTTTGGATGGCTGCTTTTGCTTCCCTACTTTTCTTATATACATCCACCCACTACCTTCATTCTTATTGCGATCACCCTTGGGTAACCTATACATTTCTGTATCATAACTAACAGCAAGTTTTACAGCTTCATCCAGTGTTTCGGAGGCCCGATAGTTAACTTCAGCTTTTGTGGCTTCTTTCAGTCCTTCTGTGAAATACATCACCTTATCGGCCTTGTCATTTCTTCGATTTGCCCCAGCAGGTTTCTAAAGCGTGATGTGTATTCCTGGACTGAGGATGTTTGCCTAAGGTCCCTTAGTTGCCGTCATAAGAGTTGTTGGTGGTGTGGGGGTTGGAAAGCCATTTTAATTCCTTCCACAAACGATGTCCAATCTTCAAAAGGGCTTTTTTCACAATAACCTTGAATTTGATTTAGATACCATTGTAAGGCGGCATCTTTTAACTCTGTTATAACATACTGTAACCTCTCTTCATCTTCTACCCTGTGAGCTTTAAAAAAGAGGTCGACCTGTAATCGCTATATTGAAACATTTTCACCGTTTCTACCATAGAAAACCAGAAGTTGTACCATAAGGCCTTTTGACACCGCGTTATTGAGTTCTTCCAGTCTATTAGTTGTTTCTACGGTAAGTCCTCTTATTGCATCCCTTGTTTCTTGTTGATGCTGTGCCATAGTCACGATATACTGATTCAACTGGTTTTGATTGTGTATAAACTTTTCGAATAGTGCGAAGAAGTTGGACGACGTTTCTTGTTCTTCTGGCATTTTTTTTTTTTTTTTTTATATTCTAAAGGTGTTTCTTTACCCGCTGCTACCAAATGTAACACGACATTCCGATGTTTCAGCCCCAAAAAAGTAAGTATCCCTTTATTACTTATTTCATTTTACATTTATATATCACTTTTACTAACTATTCTTTTATGATTACATTTCTAATGCGCATTATTTACCTGTGATTATGCTTTATCCGCCATTACTATATAATTATCGCATACTTACACAATGGTTAGGTTATATTCGTCATGATCATTACGATTGTTACGATCGTTATAACTGTCACGATCATTGCACAAATCACGATCGTCATGATCGTCACATGAATCACGTTCATTGTACGAATCATGATCATTGTACAAATCATGATCATTGTACAAATCACGTTTGAGATAATCTATTTCTCTACATAAAGCAATAATTAAATTAAATAATAAAAGTTAATATAAATAATCTTTTAAATCTTTGTTTAAATATAAAAACAAACTTTTGAGATCATCTTAACTGAAAACAATTTTAACTTTTTATACAAAGTAAATACCTAGTTTTAGTGTCTTATTTACTTTAGCAAGAAAGTTTACTGTACAGAATTTTTTAAGATGTTTAAAACTAGACATCCTGAATTATATATTCAAAGATTTTTTAAGTTTTATTAACTATTAAAAAAATTTTTTTTCAAGATGTATAACATTTAGAGAAGAAAAAGCATATAAGAGCCAATCACATTCAAAAATTTACTTGTAGATTATTCTAGAGTGTGATTTTCTTATTTGGTATATTCCCAGACTGTAATAGTACTTGTTTTGCAAAATAATTATAGTTGTAAATATAATAATTATTATAGAGCTACCAAATATTATAAAGAGATTATTAAAAATAAAGGTTAAAACTGATTATAAATTTAAAATTTAATTGATGATTCTCCAGTCAACAGAAGAAAATTTTTTTTTATATATAAATTTTATTATAAGCCTGAATCTGAAGTGCTTTTATCTAAAACTTTTTTTTACTAAGTAAATCACTCTTGAGCTTGTAACAAAAGTTGTAAAGCTTATCAAGATGCATCTAATAGCAGTAAAAACATTAAAATTGGCTTGGTGGTTCTTGAGAAATCTTTAAAAAAAACTTAACTTCTTTTTTATATATAAAATTTCTTTAAAAAAAATTAATTTTTTTTAAAGAAATTTTATATATAAAAAAGAAGTTAAGTTTTTTTTAAAGATTTCTCAAGAACCACCAAGCCAATTTTAATGTTTTTACTGCTATTAGATGCATCTTGATAAGCTTTACAACTTTTGTTACAAGCTCAAGAGTGATTTACTTAGTAAAAAAAAGTTTTAGATAAAAGCACTTCAGATTCAGGCTTATAATAAAATTTATATATAAAAAAAAATTTTCTTCTGTTGACTGGAGAATCATCAATTAAATTTTAAATTTATAATCAGTTTTAACCTTTATTTTTAATAATCTCTTTATAATATTTGGTAGCTCTATAATAATTATTATATTTACAACTATAATTATTTTGCAAAACAAGTACTATTACAGTCTGGGAATATACCAAATAAGAAAATCACACTCTAGAATAATCTACAAGTAAATTTTTGAATGTGATTGGCTCTTATATGCTTTTTCTTCTCTAAATGTTATACATCTTGAAAAAAAATTTTTTTAATAGTTAATAAAACTTAAAAAATCTTTGAATATATAATTCAGGATGTCTAGTTTTAAACATCTTAAAAAATTCTGTACAGTAAACTTTCTTGCTAAAGTAAATAAGACACTAAAACTAGGTATTTACTTTGTATAAAAAGTTAAAATTGTTTTCAGTTAAGATGATCTCAAAAGTTTGTTTTTATATTTAAACAAAGATTTAAAAGATTATTTATATTAACTTTTATTATTTAATTTAATTATTGCTTTATGTAGAGAAATAGATTATCTCAAACGTGATTTGTACAATGATCATGATTTGTACAATGATCATGATTCGTACAATGAACGTGATTCATGTGACGATCATGACGATCGTGATTTGTGCAATGATCGTGACAGTTATAACGATCGTAACAATCGTAATGATCATGACGAATATAACCTAACCATTGTGTAAGTATGCGATAATTATATAGTAATGGCGGATAAAGCATAATCACAGGTAAATAATGCGCATTAGAAATGTAATCATAAAAGAATAGTTAGTAAAAGTGATATATAAATGTAAAATGAAATAAGTAATAAAGGGATACTTACTTTTTTGGGGCTGAAACATCGGAATGTCGTGTTACATTTGGTAGCAGCGGGTAAAGAAACACCTTTAGAATATAAAAAAAAAAAAAAAAAATGCCAGAAGAACAAGAAACGTCGTCCAACTTCTTCGCACTATTCGAAAAGTTTATACACAATCAAAACCAGTTGAATCAGTATATCGTGACTATGGCACAGCATCAACAAGAAACAAGGGATGCAATAAGAGGACTTACCGTAGAAACAACTAATAGACTGGAAGAACTCAATAACGCGGTGTCAAAAGGCCTTATGGTACAACTTCTGGTTTTCTATGGTAGAAACGGTGAAAATGTTTCAATATAGCGATTACAGGTCGACCTCTTTTTTAAAGCTCACAGGGTAGAAGATGAAGAGAGGTTACAGTATGTTATAACAGAGTTAAAAGATGCCGCCTTACAATGGTATCTAAATCAAATTCAAGGTTATTGTGAAAAAAGCCCTTTTGAAGATTGGACATCGTTTGTGGAAGGAATTAAAATGGCTTTCCAACCCCCACACCACCAACAACTCTTATGACGGCAACTAAGGGACCTTAGGCAAACATCCTCAGTCCAGGAATACACATCACGCTTTAGAAACCTGCTGGGGCAAATCGAAGAAATGACAAGGCCGATAAGGTGATGTATTTCACAGAAGGACTGAAAGAAGCCACAAAAGCTGAAGTTAACTATCGGGCCTCCGAAACACTGGATGAAGCTGTAAAACTTGCTGTTAGTTATGATACAGAAATGTATAGGTTACCCAAGGGTGATCGCAATAAGAATGAAGGTAGTGGGTGGATGTATATAAGAAAAGTAGGGAAGCAAAAGCAGCCATCCAAAACATTTACAAATCAAGAGCCCGTACCGATGGAACTGGACAGGGCAGAAGTCAAAAACAAAAAGAAAACGTCCCCTACAAAATAGAATAAAGAAAAGATGTTAACAGATAAACAAAAGAAAAGTTTCAAAAGAAATGGCCAATGTTTTATTTGTGGGAAAAAAGGCCACTTCGCACGGGACTGTAGAAATAACGAACAAGGGAATAAGGAGGTTAATCAAATAGAGGAAGTAGGTATAAAGAAAATCGTTGAAGGAAACAACGATGAAACAAATAACAATCATGATAAGTCATACCGGGAAAGCCTACTCAAGGTAGAAGGGAAAGTTCAAGGTTAAAAAGCTTTAATTTTATTCAATTCTGATGCATCTAAAGATTTTATTAATGAGCAGTTTGTAAGAAATTTTAAATTAGATATAATAAATGAACATGAACCTACCATTGTGGAATTAGCCAACGGGTCTAGATGCAAATCGAAAGGAAACGTTGAAGATGTATTAGTCGAAATACAAGGATATAAGGAATGGAGGAAAAATATTGAAATCCTACTATTACAAAAATATAACTTGATCTTAGGCAAACCGTGGCTATATGATATTAACTCATATATTAATTGGAAAAACAATCATATAAAAATTAAGAAGAACTAGCAATATTTTAAGATTAAAGCCACCCAGAATATAAACACTAATGAATGTCAATCAATCTTAGTAACAAGGCAGCAATTCGCCCAAGAAGCGAGATGTGCCGCAGAATTGTTCGCGATAGTAGTAACAGATAACCCGGCAGAGAAGAAAGACGATATAGACTTATACATACCAAAATTCTTAGAAGGAATAGTAACACAGTATCAAGATGTATTTCTAAAAGAACTTCCTGAGAAATTACCACCAAAAAGAAGCGTGGATTATGAAATTTAGTTAGAAGAAGGGTCACAACTACCTTTTGGGCCCACGTATCGTATGTCGGTTCCGGAAATGAAAGAATTAAAATCACAGATCGAAAATTTCCTAGAAAAAGGTATTATTAGGCCAAGTGTATCACCGTATAGTGCTTCTGTATTATTTGTGTCAAAGAAGGACGAACATTACGAATATGCGTCGATTACAGAGCCTTAAATAAGATAACCGTTAAAAATCAGTATCCCTTACCATGCATTGACAAATTACTGGATCAATTATATGGCACCAAGTACTTTTCTAAAATTGACCTTCGTTCAGGATATTATCAAATAAGGGTAAAAGAAGAGGACGTTCTAAAAACCGCTTTCCGTACAAGATATGGGCATTTTGAATTTCTGGTTATGCCTTTTGGTTTAACAAACGCCCCTGCATCGTTCATGCGATTAATGAATGATATTTTCAGAGAGCAGTTGGACAAGAGCGTTATCGTTTATTTGGATGATATATTAATTTACAGCAAAACTAGAGAAGAACATTGTCAGCACTTACGTCAAGTACTAGAAGTACTTCGAAATCACAAATTATATAGTAAAATGTCTAAGTGCGAATGGGCCAAACAAGAGGTAGAATTTCTGGGTTATATAATTACATATGAAGATATTAAAGCAGACCCAAAGAAAATTAAGGCAATACAAGAATGGCCAACGCTTACCAATGTTCATGAAGTTAGATCTTTCTTGGGCCTTGCTAGTTACTATCAAAAATTTGTGGCAGGATTTTTAAAAATAGTAGTACCGTTAACAAAGCTATTACACAAAGAACAGTTGTTCGAGTGGGAAGAACAGCAAATTATCACCTTTGAAAGCCTCAAAAAAATTTTAATATCGCCTCCAATATTGATCATACCAGACCCTAACACACCATTTACAGTTACAACAGACGCATCAGATATATCGATTAGAGCTGTGTTGGCACAGAATCTAGGAAAAGGTGAACAACCGGTGGCGTTTGAGTTGCGAAAACTAACTCCAGCCAAATTAAACTATCCTATTCATGAAAAAGAATTATTAGCTATTATACATGCTCTTAAAATATGGCGCGTATACTTAGAGGGCCAACGTTTCGAAGTCGTAACTGATTATATATCACTAGAGTATCTGCAAACCCAAGTGAAACTATCGAGAAGGCAAGCAAGGTGGCTAGAGACCTTACAAATCTATGACTTTATAGTCAAGTATCGTCCGGGCAAGACAAACACAGTAGCAGATGCTCTTTCTAGGAAACCCGAAGCAAATATAATCAGTACGATTAATATGAATATAGAAATTTATGAAGAAATTAAAAATGAATATACAAATGATACATACCTTAAAAAGGTTTTAACGGCACTTGAAAATCCTACAGGTAATGAAGCAAAACAGTTAGAGAAGCAATTAAACCGTTACAAACTACAGAATGGATTGTTATTTTGGATAGAAAGTCCAGAAATTCAACGTTTATGCATTGTAAAAAAATCGAAAATTCAAACGTTGTTGCTCAAAGAGCATCATGATAAGAGTGGGCATTTTGGGTTTGAAAAAACCTATGAATATATCAAACGAAATTACTATTGGAAAGGAATGAGCAAAGACATAAAAAAATATGTATGTACGTGTAATAGCTGCCAAAGGAATAAGAGTTCCAACCAAGCACCAGCAGGTTTATTGCAACCTCTTGAAATTCCGGACCAACCTTGGGAAACAATTTCGATGGATTTTATAACTCACTTTCCACATACTAAGAGCGGGAATGATTCAATCTTAGTTGTGATAGATAAGTTAAGTAAAAAGGCAAGATTGTTACCAACCCAAACAACTGTGACAGCAATAGAAGTAGCCCAATTGATTTTTCAGGAAATATTCAAACACCATGGCTTACCGAAAAATATTATCTCAGATCATGATCCCAAATTTATGGGCATATTTTGGAAAGAACTTTTTAAATTAATGGGAACAGAGTTAAAAATGTCAACGTCAAATCATCTCCAAACAGATGAACAGACGGAGCGAACTAATCGCACACTAGAAGAAGTGTTACATGCTTATGTTAATTATGAACAAGATAACTGGGAACAAATTTTGACGATAGCAAAATTTGCATACAATAATATCTACCAAGCATCAACAGGGTTTACACCATTCCAATTAGATCATGATCAACATCCATCTACCTCTAATAGTATGTTGGTTAGAAAATTTATACATACGAAGGTAAAGGCTGTTAATGACTTGCATCAGCATTGGTCTACAATGTTAAGTATAGCTAAGGACGTGTTAGTAGAGACACAAGAAAGACAAAAGACATATGCAGATAAAAAAAAGATGATTTTGTGAGCTAAAGAAGGGGGAGAAGGTATTAGTAAATACAGCGAATTTAACAGCACCAGAGAATTTAAAAAGAAAATCAAAAAAATTCGTACCAAAGTATATGGGTCCATTTGAAGTCATGGAAGTAATTTCTTCTACCGCTTACAAGTTACAACTACCTAGTACCTTGCATATACATCCAGTATTCCATGTCTCTTGCTTGAAATCTTATTATCACGATGAATTTGAAGGAAGAGAAGTACCACCACCACCACTATTGTTAATAGATCTGAACTTGGGCACGAAATATGAAGTTGAGGTCATTTTGGACAAGAGAAGCTACCATCATCAAACACAATATCTAGTAAAGTGGAAAGGTTATCTGTTGCACGATGCTACATGGGAACCTTTTAAAAATCTTGGGAATTGTAAGCAATTAGTTGACGACTTTGAAGGAAAATCGGTGTCTTCTTTAAGTGGAGGAGAGTGTAAAAAAATAGATTATCTCAAACGTGATTCATACAACGATCGTAATTCATATAACGATTGTGATTCATGTGCCGATCATGACGATTGTGACGATCGTAACGATCATAATTTGTGCAATGATCGTGATGGTCGTAACGATCGTAACGATCGTGACGAATGTAACCCAACCATTGTGTAAGTATGCGGTAATTATGTAGTAATGGCGGATAAAGCATAACCACGGGTAAATAATGCGCATTAGAAATGTAGTCATAAAAAAATAGTTAGTAAAAGTGATATATAAATGTAAAACGAAATAAGTAATAAAGAGGATACTTACTTTTTTGGGGCTGAAATATCAGAACATCGTGTTACACTTTATAGATATTAATATAATTCATAAAAAGAACACTTAATTGATGATCTGTGAGTTAAACAGATAAAATAATCTACATTTATTAAGTAAAAATGATATATTTTAATTAATAAAAAACTGAATTGTAAATGTGCAGATTTTTTTATATTGATATTAATATTTATAACTCTTAAACAATTCAATAACCTGCCATGATTTATAATTTTGACTAACTATTACTAACTATAACACTGTAATATTTTGTAATTCTAAACAAATACTACTGCTAATTACCTGGTCATCAAATACATCTATAAACTTAATTTAGCTGCTAATTACCCATCTGCTTACTTGTACTAACCTACATACTAAATACCTAACCAACTTGCTAGTTACTTAGTAAACTCACTAATTACTTAATAACTTGCTAATTACTTAACCAACCTTTTATTACCTTACTTCTAGAAAATAAAAGCTGCTTAACAGATAGATTAAATCTTAATTACTGATTTAGTAAATAGGTTGTTAATAAAGTATTCTAAATTATAATAAAATATAATTTATTTCTAAAGTGCTTCAAAGTAGGTTATATTTTTATTATATTCTAAATGCTTTATTAACAATACTATATAGTAAAGTAGGTAACATATAACTTTTGTTATATGTAATTGATGGTTTTATTATAATTAACATTTTCAATATTCATTAACAATTTTTTTTTTTTTAAAAAAAATTCAATGCCAACTGTGTGAATAAGTTTTAGACAGCTCTTTATATAAATACATTTTTTAAATTTTAGACTTCTGATCTAGTCAAGAAATAAAATAAATAATTATTTAATCTTAATATCTGAAAAAATATCGCTTCAAAGGTTTATCAGATTAAAAGTTTAGTTAAAAGTTTATAGAATTTAATAAAGTTTCAATATGTATAAAATTTATAAAATTTTAAAACAAATAAAATTTATTTACATAAATATTAAGGATGTGGTGACTTAGTGAAGTTGGCAAGTTGTTGCATCTCAAGCAGCAGGACTGGAGTTCGAATTTTACTAGTGACAAAAATTCAAATTTATGAAAAATGCAATTGGAAGACTGTATTCTATTGGATTATAGAACCTGTAATGAAAGTCGTACCAGCTTGTACTGGGAGGTAGTGGAATATGTAGTGTGATATAAAATTACACAAAACCTGAGTAAAGCTACTGAATAAATCTAACAAATTTATAAAATACAAGAGCCTGCTTGGCAAGACCCAAGTAAAGAGATAATACAGATCTTTGACAGTTACTATGTAAAAGATAATCAACAAGATATCAAAAAACTGGACAAGACCAAGGTGTTTAGCAAAAGTACTAATATCAAGCAGGCTGATAGGAAAAAATAGAGAAAGAGTTCTGGCTCTTCCAGGCCATCAAATTAGGAGTTTAAATTTCTGAAGATATGGGAGGAAGTCTGTAAAGTAGATACTGTGATTTGGATAAACTCTACAAAGGTAGTAATAGATAACTGTAGCAGCCTTTAGCTTGTAAGTACTTGTTCTTGGACTTAGCATAAATTACTGAAAAGGCTTAGTCTGGAAAAGTATAGAACAAAGAAAGATTAGTAATATCTACTACGTCTATTTGTAAGGATCTATAAGCAACCAATGGGATAATCAAGTTCAGATACAATAGTAGAGGACATTTTAGTATAAAGGTACCTGACTTAGAATAATTGGTGGATATATACATATATAATATTAAAAATGTAGATCTATGTGATTATTGATAAAATATTAATAAAGCTTGGTTACGAAGGACACCTTAATAAAAAAAAACAATTTACATAAATATTAGTGGCTATCTATATATCCTATCTAATAAGCTGATATTTGAACAAACCAATTCTGTAATTAGATAAATTACTATTGCTAAACATTTTGACTAACTAGTACTTTAATACAACAATACTATACAACTACTGTATAAAGAAAGTACATATATATTATTAGAAAATATAAGGCATTTTCTAAAAAAAATAAAAATAATAAAGTTATTTCATGTTTTTAAAATATATTTGCACAATAAATAAACCACTATTATGGAGTCTAACTGATGTTTTCAATTATTAAGATATTTAACAAAAATTGATCAACCAAATATTTTCTAATTCGATAAGTTTTAATTTGAATAAAAATATTTGGTCAGTCAATTTTTTTCCAGATGTTACAGGATTTATAAAAACAGTTACAAAATGATCCTATTATGCCAAACAAGATTAAACTTTAGATTATGCCTGAGTTTAAATTCAGTGCCAATATTACATATTCTATTAGTTTCTTTTATCTCTGCAGATTTTTGATAATATATAAATACCTAATGTTTGTCTAATTCCAATTTGATTACAATATCCAACATCATATATTCCGCTTATATTACATCTCTGCAGAATGGTAATAATTAGAGATGAGTAATGTCAATACATATTATTACTTATTATTAAGAAATATTACTACCAAATTTTTAAAATAAGTCTGGTCAAATTTTAAATTAAGTTGTATTTGTGAATTATAATAAGTAATAATCAGTTGTAATAAACAATAATAAGTACTGATATGTAAAAATATGTAAGGATAAAAAAATAAGTATTTATTGTCACAGATCAAAACGAAATCTGATCAAAATGAAACTAGGGACCTCTCATGCCCACCCTTAGAGCCTATAAAACCCACATATACTCATTTATTAATAAACCTAACCCTAAACCCTACCCCTAATGCTAAAAAGAACCCCAAAAAATGTCCCCCAAAAAATTTTAAATTTTCCTTAAAAAACAGAAAAATTTCGTTTTGATTAGATTTTATTTTAATCTGTGACATTTATTACTTATTTATTATCTTACCCATCTCTTGTAATAATATATGAAGAAATTCATCTTTTTCAACTCCAATTCCATTTTAATAACAATATTCAATATCATATTCTGCTAGTATTTCCTATCTCTGCAGATTTAAGATAATAAATAAATTCTATATATTTGTCTTTTCAACTTCACATTTCTATTTTTGTGGATTTGTAATAATATATGATTTTGTGTCCATCTTTTTTAACTTCAATTTCATTTAGATAGCAAGATTCAACATTGTATATTCTCTATATATTCACCTTATTAACTTCAATTCTAATTCGATAGCAATATCTAACATAATATATTTTACTAGCATTTCCCAGCTTTGCAGATTTGTGATAATAAGAGTCTAATTATATTCATTTTTTTTTAACTCCAATTCCATTGGCATTTTCTATCTCTACAGATTTCTTGTTACAAATTTCATCATGTTTAGTGTTTTTAGATGAAGCGGTTTTAAAAATAACAAAAGATGAAACCAAACCTATTAATAAATAAAAATAATGAAACTTTAGTAAAACATAAGACCCTTGACAAAAAATGAAATATCTAAATACAGAATCTCTGTCAAAGGGTGAAATCTGAACAAAGTTACTATAAAATATCTATATTGTTTCCATAAATTACATTTAGAGAGTGTTGACTACACAATGAACGAATTGTATATACTTAATACACTGTGACAAATGTTTGAACTGGGTTTATAACTAAATAAAATGAAACAGAATAAATACGCTAGCTTTAATGAGAGACAAAGCCAGATAAAAATAGCTATAAAAATAATTTTTTAGATAACGATCTAATTTTCCTGTATTTAGTAGATCTCAAATACTAATAAATATAGTTTAATAGTTATTTACATCTTACGATTTTGCTTCTAGTATTATTTTTGTTATCTATCACTATACTTTCAAAACTTCAAAAATTAAAAAATTATACAAATTTGGTTATAAGGTAAGTTAAAAACAAAGTATATTAAATACCTTGTCCAAATTCACTAGATTTAATTATTCAAATTATTACTTAGTAAATACTATGTGCTTATAAAGTAAAGTTTACCAAAAAAAATAATAGTATTTAACAACCTTATAATCGAGAACTCACAGTATTATTCTATGATTTGTGCTACTTTAATATGAAATTTAATAAAAAATTTATCAACTTTACTTATAACCTGAAAACTTCAATACGGGTTTTGATTATATGTGATCTGCATCACATTATTTTATAAAAATTCTCTGATTGACTGGCAGATCATCAATTAAAGTATATAAGAGAAATTAAATTACAAATCAATAGAGGTGTGGCAACTTAGTGTAGTTGGTAAGTTGTTATACCCCAAGTAGTAGAACAAGAATTTGAATCCTACTGGCAACAAAATTCGAATTTACAGAAATGCATTTGGAAGACTATATCCTATTTGGATTAACATCTGTAATGGATCATACCAATACTGTTATACTAGAAGGTAGTGAAAATACTGTATAACATATGAGTTGCACAACAGTGAAGCTATTGAGTAAATTTAATAGATTATAATATGGAAGCCTGCTTGGCAAGATCTGAACAGAGAGGTAGCACAGATCTTTGATAATATTACCTAATGATCTGAAAAGAGTGAACCAGATAGCAGAAAAAGAGGAACCCAGACAGGATCTAAGTGTTTAGCAAGGCACTCCACCAACCAGGCTGCTGGATAATTAACCAGAGAAAAGGACCCAATCGTGGGTACCAGGGCAGGTTATAGCTCTTCAAAGCTATCTGGATTAAAAGTTTGAGAAACTGGAAGTAGAGCTTAGTCTGGGAAACCAGAAGTATGGGTTGTTAAGTGTGTAATGAGGTTTGAGCGAACTTTGCAAGGGTACAGAGTAGATAATGATAGCGGCTTCAGTTTGCAAGTACTTGGTTTTAGCCTAGATATAAGTTACTGAAAAACTAAATAATATATATGTGAAATATAGACTGCTTTAGTAGGTTTATCACAAGGTCAAAAGATCTTTTATATGGAAGTTTGCGTCTGCTTTAAAGACTTAGCAGGCCTTAGTGATAGGTTCTTTTTTAAACAAGATATCTGATGGTATGAAGTTGATCAAAGAGTTTAATTGGATAACTCAAGTAATAGTAGATTGCAGATACAGCATCTAGTGTAGAATCTAGTAATAGATAAACTATTTAAATTAGGCGTCCAAAAGGCACAAGTATAGCTAGAATGTATTCTTATTAATATAACAAGATTAGGTGTAGTCTATGTGACTGTGCTGATATCAACCCAAAAGTTCAATAAACCATATCAGACTTGTGAGTAGTTATCTTAACATTTAAAAAAAATATATATATATGAGTTGTATTTTTGAGCAATACTGTATATACAGATAATATTTTTTAATAGTATAAATTAAATATTGTAATATATAGTTAGTAAAGAAGGATAGCAATAAAATAAAAAATAGTTATTTAAAATATTTAATACCTTTTTTTTCATGGTATAATATTCCACTCACCTCTCAAATCCGTAAATTTACAAAAAATTTAATTTTTATTGAAACCTTTAACAAATTTCTTCAACTCAAAAACATTCGTAATATTCCTCATTTCAACA
>CAJVPZ010000194.1:0-23010 GCA_910592135.1 Racocetra fulgida | reverse complement strand
AATTTTAACTGTTTATGAATATCTTTGATTTTCTTAAAATTTTATTAAGCTAATCAATTTTGTATATTAAATAAAAATATTCTTCTAATCAAAATAGCTCTAGTTTCATAAAACCAAATTAGCAATTGTCTTAATAAAATTTTTAAAAAATAGCCTCTAGAACCATAACTCTTTAAATTTTAGCTGTTTATAAATATCTTCAATTTTTACAAAATTTTATTAAGCTTATTGATTTTGTATATTAAATAAAAATATTCTTCTAATCAAATAGTTCTAGTTTAATAAAACCAAATTAGCAATTATTTTAATAAAATCTTAAGAAAATAGCCTCTAGAACTATAACTTTTTAAATTTTAGCTATTTATGAATATCTTTGATTTACAAAATTTTATTAAGCTAATCAATTTTGTATATTAATTGATAATCCACTTATCAACTGAAGAATAGGTGAAATATGACATCTTTTATCTATAATTTTTTTTACTAAATTAACAATACATGTCTACTAATTAAAAGTTGTAGAGCTTATCAAAATGCATCTAATAGTGGTTAAATTATTCAAACCAGCTTAGTAAATAGTACAACTTTTAATTAGTGGACATATATCATTAATTTAGTAAGAAAAAAAGTTTTAGATAGAAGCATAGCATATTTTGGCCTATAGTGATTTTTATATATAATTTCTGTTACTGATTTTTATATAGTCAGCCAAGCATTTTTTGATGATATCTCAGAGCTTATTGAGATGCATCTAATAGTGGTTAGATTATTTATATTGGCCTAGCTAATAGCAAGATATTATCAAAATACGATTGGCTAACTATATAAAATCTTTATATAAACAATATTTGTTTATATAGCAATTTTATATACAGTAGTTAGCCAATCATTTTTTAATATTATTTTGCTATTGGCTAGGCTAATATAGATGATTTAACCACTATTAGATGCATCTCAATAAGCTCTACAACTTTCAATTAGTGGGCACATATCATTAACTTAGTAAGAAAAAAGTTTTAGATGGAAGCATGCTACATTTTAGCCTATAGTAATTTTTATATGTAATTGCTATCACAGATTTTTATATAGTTAGCCAATTATTTTTTGACAATATCTCGCTATCCACTAAGCTAATTTGGATGATCTAACTATCATTAGATACATCTTGACAAGCTCTACAACTTTTGATTAGTAGATATATATCATTAACTTAGTAAGAAAAAAAATTTGATAAAAGATATTACATTTTACCTATTCTTTAATTGATAGGTGGATTATTAATTAAATAAAAATGTTCTTCTAATAAAATAGTTCTAGTTTTATAAAACCAAATTGACAATTGTATTAATAAAGTTTTGAGAAAATAGCTTCTAAAACTATATTTTTTCAAATTTTAGCTATTTATAAATATTTTCAAATCAAATCAAATATTTAGTACTATTAATAATATGTAAAATATATACTTGAATTTAAATAAACTCTATCTCTTAAGTTGCTAATTTTAGTAAACAAATTTGTCTGTTAAAATTTTTAAGAAATTTATAAAATTTGCTTCTAATTTATTTTTATTAAAAATTTGAAAATTTTTTTTAAACAAATTTCTTTGAAGCTAAAACTTTTATTAAATATTGCTGAACAAAAGACTCACAGCTTATAGTCTCAAGAGAACTTCTTATATTAGAGAGTATATTTAGCTATATATATACTTTTGGTATTTAATTTAAGTAGTCTATTTACAACTTTTATATTATAGGTTCTATACTATATATTGTATCTGTAACTCAACTATAGATATTATCTATTTAAACTTTCTGTAATGCAATTCTACTTATATCACTAGTACATCTTCACTACATATATCAGATAATAAGTTTTAGATTCTTAGCCTATTCTTTATAAGACTACTTTATCCTCAAGGCATCATTGCTAGACTTTTTCAGTAATTTATGCTGAGTTAAAGGAAACATACTTGTGAGCCAAGACCACTACCATTATCTATTCTCTGCTTTTATAGAGTTTATTCAAACCCTAGTACCTACTATATAGACAATTCTCTGTTTTTTTATTATTCTAACTCTTAATTCAGATAGCTCAGAAGGGTTGTAACCTGCTTCTGATCTTTATGATTAGGTTCTTTTTCTCTGTTTACTTTTTTAGTAGTCTGGTTAGTAAAGTGTCTTGCCAAATACTTTGGTTTTATTTAGTTCTTATTACTTCTAAGTGATAATTTATTATATAGTACTATTAAAGATCAGTGTTATTTCTCTACTTAGATCTTGTCAAGCGGGCTTCTATATCTCAATTTGCTAGTTTATTCAGCAGCTCTACTCAGATTTCATATAACTTGTATATTATACTAATATTTTATTGCCTTTTAGTATAAGCTAGTATAATCCTATTATAGATACTAACTTAATAGAATACAGTTTTCTAAATATAATCTATAAATTCGAATTTTTGTCACTAATAGGATTTAAACTCTTGTTCTGCTACTTGGAGATACAACAACTTACCAACTTCACTAAGTTATTACACTCTTATTTGAAATTTTTTTTTAAATATTAACTATTAATATAGATTATATTTTTTTTTTTGATTTTAAGGTGACCTCTTTACCACACTGCTCTTTATTCAAATATCAGTAGTATTTTTAACTATCAGACATATCCTAATAGCTATACATATTTGTTAGATACAACTAGCCATATCTGTGGCTTTTAAGCACCTATTTAAGTAGTCTGCCTATCATTAGGTTCTATACTAGATGCTGTACCTACATCCCACTAGGGGGGTTATCCATTTAAACCCTCTGCGTTTATATATCAACTCTTTTATATCCAAGCAATAATATTTAGTACTATCTTATTTTTATATGCTATCTTAGGCTTTAAAGTGGTCTCTACCATTTTAGGGAGTCCTTTAACCTTGAGGTAAACCTGCTAGAGCCTTCCATATCCACATTTAGGCTGACCTAAACTTCGGTAACTTACATCTAATCCAAGAACAAGTACTTGCGAGCTGAAGCCACTACCATTATCTACTTCTGCCCTTATAGAGTTCACTCATACCTCAGCTCTTTACTCATCTAATCAGAAACTCTTCTACTGTTTTACCAAACTTTTAATTCAGATAGCCTGGTTTGGTCTACAAGTTACGTTACACACTTTTCTACTAGCTTAACCTGGATACTGGCCTGTACCCTTTTCTTCTGGTCAATTCCAGCAGCCTAGTTGATATAGTGCTCGCCAAACACCTGATCCTCATTTAGATCCACAGCTTATTGGTTCTCTTCTTAGACTTTTCAAAATCGTTAAAAGTATGTGCTACTTCTCTACTCAGGACTTGCCAAGTAGATTCTTATTCAGGACAAAGTCCAACGGATTTACACCGGTCCTGAGAACTTATCATGAGTTTACATCGCCTTTTATCAGTTTGTATCTCTTCATGTAACTCCTCTATTACACAAATACTTCAAGATCTTTCAAGTTTGTATTACCACCCCTGATTAGGGCTTGCAAAATAAGCCATCCATTAGGTGATCATTATCCCTTGCACCTATTTGGTTTAACTGTCATTACAGGATCTCTATCTCAACATCTAAAATAATCATCAATATACAAAAGAATTCGATTTTTCATCATCGGTAAGAATTGAACTCTGGAGTACCACTTGGGAGCAACAACTTGACTACTTCACTAAATCGCCACCCCCTATAAATTATATTTTAATAATTTTAATTTTTATATTTATATAAAAAAAATTAATTTTTGATTTTTAAAAAATTTATTTTTTATTATTTATTCAACCCTTCTTGACAATCCCTTAGTCAACAACAATAAAACCAAACTATAGCAAAATGTTATAGAAAAGCAATGAAGTAGATACCAAACTCAATCTCTATATAGGAGCAGCTTGTTGTTGACAAAGTCTAAGTATCTAAACATAAAACATCAAGGAGCGGGCGTTAAAAGAATACAGACAGTTTTCTTTGGAGTCAAGTTTTTTTGCCAGATGGACTCTCCAAGGTATTTAACATCCAAACCAGAAGGTTTATTCTGGGAACAAGTCTGTAAGAAGTAGCCAATGTGTACTCACCAAGTTAGTAGAAACAAAGAAGCTAAACTATACAACTATAAAATTTATAAGAAGAACTACATATACTTTTGTTGGCCCACTACTTTTTTTTGAGGAAATTTTTGTAAAAAGTGAGCATTTTAGTTTACCTCCTCCAAATAATTAACATCACGTGCACCAAACAAGTCGGCATTGTTTATCTCCCAAATCAGAACATGACAACAAACATGTGTATATATATGTCTTGAATACAACAGATATCTGTACAAACAATGTTCTGAAACTCTGTTCTGACCTCTCTACCTTAAGTCAGTCAATGAAGTTTTTCCTATTAGGTTTTTACTTTTGCATACTAGTTTAGAGAAAAATAGAAGTAGAGACTAATTTGTCTAGTCAGTATATAATTTTTTCAAGCCACCTACAGACTTATAACCATGGTATTAAGATAGCCAAATTTTCTGTTTTGTTTTTATTTTTTTTCGATATTTCTTTACTTTTTTTTTTTTTATTTTGTATTCTTTTATCGTAATCCCCTATACCTCTGTGTTTTTTTAGTTTGTTTGTTTTATTTTATAATTTTGCTTCTTGATAAGTGGGTAGCTGCCAGCTAATGAATAACAGGAAAAAAGTCCTTAGTAAGTTAAGGACCCTGAGAGAGGCCAAGAGCTACTAAGGCAGATCGCGTCTGATATATAAAATCATATAGGCAAGTTCTTTGTTTGGTTAGATCTACTTTAGTTAGAGATAAATTCTTGTAATTTTAAATAACTTGATCCTAAATAAACAAGGGCAGGATAGCCAAATTGGAAAAAATAAATTTTTTTTTTATTTTTTTTTTTAAGGTAAGGTTTTGTCTTTATCTTTATTTAATAATTTGTATTGAGAATCTACAAAAAATTCTCTAGCCAGAGCCAATTTTTACAAATTTTTTTATAAGAATAAAACTTAGACTATAGATATACTATGAATAGTAAACTATTTAGTCTATTTAATTTATCTGCAACTTAAATCTACTAGAGTAGTTAAAACTTATCTAGATTTGATAATATAAAAAAATTGATTTTTAATTATTAACAAATTTTTAAAATTCTAAAAATATGTATTCTATAATTTTGATACAAATTGTAGATTTAAGTTATTATAAACAACTTTTATTATAAAAGTTTTTATAATTTTATAATTAAAATTTTAACTTTGATTAATAAAAAAATTTTTTCTCTTTGAAAATATATAAAAATTTGAAAACTTAATTAATAATCCGCTAGTCAACTAGTGAAAATTTTAATACAGATCATATATATATAGTATCTGAATTGAAAATTTAAAGTTATATATAAAGTTGTACAATTCCAATAAATATTTATATTCAAAAATCAATTACACAACTCTTTCTAACGATTACTTGTACTAACCTAACACCAAAAGCAAGTTGAAGATTTAAGCCTAGAAATCGACAACAACTTGAAGTTTTCTCGATATGAACTGTTGTCAACAAAGTCTTTAAACGTGATACACTGAGGAGCGGGCATTTTGGACAGTTTGCAAAGGGGTCAAGCCTTGCTTCTCTGCTATTTCTGGGGTGGACTCCCCTTTGCGTTTGGCATCCAAACCAGAGAAGTTTCTGGGAACAGCAAGTAGAAAAGAAAACTAAAGTTAGTTTGAAGATAGAAGACTTTAAAGAACTCTTGGAACAACATTCCTTGGTTAGAAAACTCGCAGAAACTCGATATTTCTTTGCCGTCTTTTGGCTTCAAAATTTTCAACAAAAAATGGAGAATTCAGTTTACCCTCTCTAAAAGATCGACATTGTTTACCACTTCCATATCAGGAAACTAGATGATGACAAATCAGCACATATTACAAAATGAATAAAATGATAACAACAAGTCATGTGGAGTTTTTAAAGTCCTTATACTTTTGGATGAAGATATGGATTTAATAGGAAAAAGTCAAGCAAAGTGTTTTGAGATATACAACATGTCCTTTGTTAATTTTTGCACGTATGAATTCTGTGCCAGGTTATGCCGATCATTGCCGATCTGATGATGTTCAGATACATTCTTATGCATGGCTCAGGTAGAACCTTTTCTAACTTGCATATTATATGCAGATCCTGTGGCACAAAACCTATTAATAAATTCGAAGGTTTTTTAAAACTTCATGCAATTATTTCTCAATAACTACTGGATCAAATTCGGTAAATTTTTTTATTTCAATTATATACTTTTGTAGAACTAAAATAAATATAAGTTCATTGAATTTGGTTCAGTAGTTATCAAGAAATAATTGCTAAAAGTTAAAAAAAACATAAAATACCTTGGAAGAAACTAGAATCAAGTAAATTTTTCCTTCTTTGAATTTTAAACTAAGATTACTCATCATTCACCTGGTCAAATTCGATCAATTTTTTTTATTTTAATTCTATGAGCTTCTAGAATTAAAATAACCAAATTTTGATCGTATTTGACCAGATAAGTGCTGAGTAAACTTCGTTCAAAGTTTAGGCATCTATAAAAAAAAGCTGTGGCCAAATTTTTTTTAATTTTAATGAATATTTCTCAACAACCTGTTTGAACTCGATTAATTTTTTTATATTAATTCTATGAACTTATAGAATTAAAATAAAAAAGATTCATCAAATTCAAATCGTTGTCAAGTAATCTAAGTATTTTTTTTATTCTGGTATTATAATTGAAGGTTAGTTATTAATAAATTAATAAATTAACTAATTTATAGTTGACAGATTCGATTTATTAAAGTCCATAAATTTAAAACATATCGATCTGCTTTTGAAGGTCTAAAAATATTTATAAAAATAATCAATTGAAATACAAAAGATATTAATAATAGGCTAAAGTTATTAAAGATTCTTCATAATAAATAATTAGCACTATGAAGCGATGAAGTTTTTTTGTGCTAGAAATTTAAAGCACCTTTATTTATCAAGCTAATATAAATGCTTCAAATTTTCTATTATCTAATTGCAAGTGGTTTGTAAATTTTGTAGACAAGTGTAATTAAGCAATGTTATATTTGTATACTAAATAAAAAGCTGATTTAAACACAAACTAAGAAAAATCTAAAAGTTTAATGAACACACTGCTATTCGTATATTTTGTATTGATCTAAAGCTAAAATTGACTATGTTCAATAATTGCTCTACATAATTTGCTATAAAAAAAAAAAAAAACTATGAAAGATTTAATTGGACGCTTTTATAATTAATACATTTAAAAATAATGGTACAAGAATTACTAATTTGGGTTATTCTTGTAAATATTTTAACTCAAATTATGTTTCTTTTTACTAACTGCCCGGACTTTTCGTGCTGGTATAATGTGAGAATCATGATTTTCTTTATCGTTGAATTTTTTTGCACCTGTTTCTGCTTTTCTGCGCTTTATAGATTCAACTTGAATATGAATTTTAGCACCACTCTTAATATGCACAAGAGGATCTTTATCATGATTTATACTATAAAGAAAAGATGTGAGTGCCGGAATAGATTTAGCCTTGGCCGCATTGTATCTTTCAGCCAGTTTTTTAAGAGCAGCTTGAAGTTAAGGACCACATGTTTTATAATCATTCTTAATTGTATTAAGAAATGTTTCAAAGAATTCAGGATTATTCCTTTATTAAGTATTAAATAAATAGAATGTTTAATTTAATGTAATAATAATTGTATAAAAAAAAATAAAATATACTTACATTTCAGTTGTTAAAACTTGATTCATACTTGTATCATCTATAATCTGATTCATTTCTGTATTTGTTATTAAAATTTGATTTGTATTTATACCAAATTCAGTAGTGTCTTTGTTTATTTTCGATTTATATTGACTACTATTTGTATGAGCATGTAATGATGTATAGAAAAAATTATCTGCCGTAACTCCTAAATTATAATTAAATAAATTAAAAAATATAAAAAAAATTAAATTTAAAGTAAATATAATTACTTACTATATACAATATATGCAAAACAGGCATGATCATTAGGCATTAAAGATGGAAAAAAATTTAGAGAACCAATATGATATTTTGCAGCCACTGCACCTTGATGTTTGCAGGGGGCTCCAGATAACTCAACAAAATATATGCATGTGCAAAATTCCATATTAACAGTATAAAATAAATCTGAGCTATCTTTTTGGCTTGGAACTAAATATTCTATATTAATTTCAGTTTGTTGAATCTTTGTAGCATCAATTATCTCCCAGCCCTGACATAAAAATTTTCTGGCAATTCGAATATGATCAGGATGACAATGAGCTATTCCTAGTAATCGACGTTCATAGTAACGCTCCATGTTTGTAATAATGAATTGAAATACTTAAACGCTATTATATGCCTAAGTGCGTGTAAATATAATATCTTTTAATAGCCCAAAACTATGCTCTACGTAATTATTAGTATTATTACCCTATATAGAAAGTTCAGAGCGAAACAGTACTGCCCAGAACTGACGTCACTTCCAAAGTAATTCAAAGTGTCTATGCAATTGAGGGTATATATAATAATAATTAGTTTTTAGTTTATTATAACTTTCTATCATTTTAGCTTCTGTTGATGCATATAATATATTTTTCATAAAATCCATTATAGGTATTTTATGAACTTTATCTATGCTATGTTTTGAGTTATATAACTAGCGCCAAAATACCTGGAGAACATGGAATACATATAATAATCATCTTGACTGTGGCCAACAGGATTTTAATGCATTACGTTCATGATTTGAATCATCAGTAAGAAAGGTTATTGGACCAACACTAGGTCCATGACCAAAAAATGTATGAAGTGGAAGAATTGATTTTAGCATATTCATTCCATTTTCAAGAGTTGTTTGCAACTTATCTGATGTTACAAGAATACTAAGGGGCAATACTCCAGCAATAAAGTTCGTATAAAACAATGTAATTGATATGTTCAGTGGTTCAAATAATGCTAAAGCATCAACGTAACAAATTTCACCTGATTGCCGAATTTTTTCATGAATACGAACCATCATATTCGTAACTATATAAAGAATAAAGGCCCTCTTTAAATGTGAATCATACTCTTGGAGAACAGCATGACCTTTTTTGGAACTGTTATAGGAATTAACTTCGTCTTTAAGATGTTGAAACATAGACACTCCATTTTTTTCTCTAACATAATTATAATGAAATTGTTTGAACAAATTTGAAACATAACCATGATCAAGATTTATTGCATGATCAGCTAGTAATTGTATAAGCTCTTGATCATTATTTGCATGTAGATGAAGACTGTCTTCATATGTATATAAAGCACTAGCAGGTGAGTGTCTATTTCAAAAAGTCCAATATATTTATCACAAACTTCATCTTTTATATTTCTAAAACTAAGAGCTTTTGCAGAATAAACAAAATGATTATATATATATTTAATATTTATTTCAAGTGAATAATCAGTTTGAAGATGGTACCGTTCAAGTCGAAGATGAATAGTGCTTGACATTCGGTATTTCTGATACGTAATAAATTGGGTTTTTTTAATATAGAATTTTCTTGCTTTTGTCGCATCATGTTACTATGAATATAATGTCTTAATTGCTTAAAAATAACCTTTTTTCCTTGAATTTGATATTCTTTAGTTTGAGACATCGTCGTTTTAGATCTTTCTTCAAAATCAACAATCCATTTATTTGCACCTTCAATGCTATTAATATTTGCCATAAGATCTACTTCAAATTGATTTATTGAAAAACCTTCATCCGTAATATAGTCAAGAAATTTAAGAAATTTAATTGCAAAATAATTATAATTTGACGGAAGTATAGCCATTACATATTTAGGCAATATAATGCTCGTTTTATTTAGATTAAGTGGTGATTCTAAGATCTCATTATTTAAAGGTTTATAACTAAATAATGATTCCAAGTCCTCATTATATAAAGGTTCATTGCTGAATGACGATTCTAAGCTCTCAATATGCAAAGGTTCATTACTAAATGATGATTCTAAGCTCTCATAATATAAAGATTTATTACTAAATAATGATTCTAAGCTTTCATTATATAAAGGTTCATTACAGAATAATGCTTCTAAGCTTTTATTATATAAAGATTCATTACTGAACGATGCTTCTAAGCTCTTATCATATAAAAGTTCATTACTGAACGATGATTCTATTACATTGCTACACGTTTCATTTGGATTAAGATATGATTCTAAGCTCTCATTGTATAGTAATTCATTACTAAACGATAAATTTATAATATCATTTATATTCATGGTAAGTATAAAAGTACGAGTATTTAGAAAGTGGCTCAAATTTTTAAAAGAAGAAGCAAGTTATTTTTGAGAAGAAAAAGCATGAAAAGAGTAAAAAGGTGTAAAAATAAAAAAGGTTTAATTTTTATTTTATACACAACAATTTCGTCATAATTTCATCATATTTTGTCAAAAAAGAATCTGAGTTTAAAAATTTTATCATATTTAGATTTAAAGTAAAATCAATATATAATGTCATAATATTTATTATCAATTTGTTTCAGAAGCTTATACATAATTGTAATTTGATATTAAAAGCATCATGGCGCTAATTATGTTAAAGCTTAAATGTATATCACATTAACTATCGCTATTGCTCAAGAAAGAATAATAAAATAATAAAACAATAATACATAATAATATATAATAATAATAATAATAATAATAATAATAAAGAGCATCTTATTGAGTGAAAAACTTCAACAATTTCAATGGTGAGTGCTTTTATATATATATGTTAAATCAAATATTTTATGATTTTATTGAAACTTTTAAAAATTGAAAATATATCAAATAGCATCAATAATACAGTAATGGATAAATATGTTCGAACAATCAATTCATTCTAGATCTAAGAAACAGATCTAAAAATATAACGGTAAGACTTTTACCTACTTCTGGTAATAATGTAACACATCTTTTTAAGTTCTACTGCACCGTTCGATTTAATAGAAGCAAAATTAATAAAAGGGTGATACTCAGCCTTCATGCAGATACAGTAAAATAATAAAAGAACAGTATAATTTTACTTCAAAAAATATGCAATTATGCCCTTCCTTATTTAATAGTCTGGATACATTTTTAAATTTAAAAAACCAACACCTCACTATATAACAGAATTTCGAAAGAAAATTTAAACTTCATGCATATAACAAACTATTTCTTCAAACAAATAAATAAGCTGTAATATGCTGTAACGATAAAAATGGAATTTAGAAACTAATTTTTGAAATACGATAGGTTCATATATTAATTATAAATTAATTAGATCGAATTTACACATGTGCATATTTTGTGTACCTGAATAATATCATATGACAAATAATCGATATAACCTAGAAATATTAAAATTCGGCTGTCTAAACTTTGAACAAAGTTTACTCGGCACTTATCTAGTCAAATTCGATCAAAATTTGTTTATTTTAATTCTACAAGCTCATAGAATTAAAATAAAAAAAAATTTGATAGAATTTGACCAGGTGAATGATAAGTAATCTTCGTACAAAATTTAAATGTCTTTAAAAAAGAAGCTGTGGCCAATTTTTTTTTAAATTTTAATAAATATTTCTCGACAATCTGCTATTCAAATATGATCAAAATTTGTTTATTTTAATTCTAGAAGCTCATAGAATTAAAATAAAAAAAAAATTGATCGAATTTAACTAGGTGAATGATGAGTAATCTTAGTTTAAAGTTCAAAGAAGAAAAATTTTACCTGATTCTAGTTTTTTCCAAGATATTTTAAGTTTTTTTTTCAACTTTTAGCGATTATTTCTTGATAACCACTGAACCAAATCCAATGAACTTATATTTATTTTAGTTCTACAAAAGTATATAATTGAAATAAAAAAATTTACCGAATTTGATCTAGTAGTTATTGAGAAATAATCGCATGAAGTTTTAAAAAACTGAATTTATTAATAGGTTTTGTGCCACAGGATCTGCATGTAATATGCAAGTTAGAAAAGGTTCTACCTGAGCTATGCATAAGAATGTATCCGAATATCATCAGATCAGCAATGATCGGCATAACCTGGCACAGAATTCATATGTGCATAATTTTTAGCCTCTGGCACGAGTTATAGTGCATTTTGTTTTAGTTTTATGTTTCATTTTTGTCAAGACTCTCGCACTTAATAGTAGATCATTATTCTGTATAATTAGAAGTTTTCGCCTGGTTAGCAGGTTTTCTTCTTTTTAGTAATAGTTTCTTTTAGATTTTTAGTTTAGTTTTTTTATATTCCTTAGTATTAGTATTCGTTTTCTTTAATGTATTTGTTTTTATTATTTACTCTTTTTTCGTTCCCTATTATTCCCCTTTTTTTTCTTTTTTTCTTCTCTATAAGAAAGTGTTGTCAGTTTGGCGACATTCTATTGTAGAGCGGAAATCTTAACAGGGCGAGCAACAACCAGCCGAGGAATCTGGAGAAAATAAGTTCAGAGTGAGTTCTGGATCTCTGGAGGAGGCCAAGTGTTGCTAAGCAGGTCACATCTGGGCAAAACACAGTGGTTTAATGGTTCGCCCTGACCACAAGTGGATGTTTCGGCATCTGCGAAGTATGCCAGAGGTGAGTTTACTCTTTGGTTGGAACACTTATAGATTTTAGATTTCTTCATATGCTGATGTAGAAATGAAAGTCTGTTCTCATAATAAAGTAAACAGGATTGCCGAAGGAAAAAAAAAATAAATATTTATATTAAAGTAATGTAAATTATAGTACAATACTATATGGTTTCGAAACTAAAAACTATTAATTGCCAAAGCTTCTCATTAAAAAGTTTATTTTGGATATACATAGCATTTATTATATTACATATGTCAAGATTACTTATATACATAATCCTAAATGTATATATATTTAATCTTTCATACCTTATTTTATATATATATTTTTAATTCTAAAAGTTTCTAAGTAGATTTTCTTGAAAAATAATGTTGAAGTAGGATTTATAATGGAAGACAAGAAGATTTCGTTTAAAATTAAACTACAGTTAAAGTTCATTTTGAGTAAAATCTAAAGTTAAAAAAAATTCTGTTAGGTGAACATATTAAAGGTGCTAATATATTAATATCTATTCTAGAATGGCTTTCCTTTTCTTTTATTTCTTTTATTCTTTTTACTTTTTACTTTTTTTATTTTCTCATTTCTTTTTTTCTATATAAGCTAAAGTCAAAAGTATAAATCAAATAGTTGTACTCAATTTCAGTTCTGTAATGCTAGCCAAATCGAATATATAGATAAGTATTATCTCAATTGTCGAGTTGACTTTTTTTTACACTATATTGTTATTACTAAAATAATAATTACAAGATTATATAGACAAATACGAAATATAGAAAGAAAGCACTTAAGAGGCTCTTTATAGGAACAATTCCTTAACTAGCTACTTTAATGCACTTATATTGTGAAAAAAATGAACTTTGTTATGAGAATTAGCATTGGGCTATAAAAAGTTATAATGAGTCATATCACTATGTTCATTTAGTAAAATTATATTATATGAGTTTACTAATTGAATATAGTAATATGACCCATTATGATTTTGTAATGGGCCAATACTTTGAAGAAAAAAATGTTAGCAGAGACACATTGTAGCAATCACATCCTAACTACTAACAGTCTTTGCCATAATTAATTTAATTCAAAAGTAGGAAACACCTTAATAAAAGAACCTGGTGTCTTATGTATAATCATGATATAATGATTAGGGGTATTGAGTGCTACAAAGCAGAAACTTGTAATTTCAATTTTTGTCAGCTCTGCTTCCTGATCCAACTCTTGATAAATTTAAATTAAGCACAACATAAATTATATGATGTGTTTAAATTACATTTTTTAGATTTGATCTGTGAATTTAATTTTGAAAACTCACAATTACAAGTTTTCACTTTTCAGCACTCAAATAGTTCATCTAGTCTATTTTACTTTACTGATAAGTTCGAATTAGTTAGTTTAGTAATTCATTAATAGTATATGATGTTATTCGAACTAATTGTTTAATATTTATTATTATATATTTTAGATCAGTTATGAACTATTAGTATAATAGTTTTTCCAGAGGTTGGAACTGAACCAGATTCATAGAATAACTTTACATCCCTAATAATGATTCAGAATAGATAAGTAAATAAAAAAATGTATAGAATTTTGGCTTGGTATGAGTGTATTTTCGAATAGATCCTCTTTAATAGACTAAGTAATATTAAAAAAATGGGTCTAGAATTTTAACATATTGTATTTAGCAACCTGGAGGAATCATGTAAGAACCTATGAACTATCAAATATTATTGTATCCAATTCTAATAGAAATTATTATAATTTTTAAAATAAAGTAAACTAAATTATTATTCACTATAAAGTTTATTAAAAATATATTGAATTAATTTTATTTGTATAAATTGATAAGCTTAATAATTACTAGATTATGTATATAGTCTTAAAGTATATGGATTAACTCAAAACATAGAAACAAATAAATACATAATGATAATAAAATTCTTGTTGCGGCTAATACTAAAATCAGCTAATACAGTAAAAACCTCTATAAGTACATGCTCCTGGGTTCAAGCTTTAACAACGTGCTCTTAGAGATCAAAAAGAAAAAGTGCATTTATAGGGGCATATATATATTTGGGCCAGATCTAAATAACTTATTTCGAAACAAATATAATACTAATTTTATTTAAAATGAAAATCTGACAAATAAATCTGAATCACTCTAATTAATTGAAATACAGTAAAGTTTTTACAAGTGCATCTTCTCTAAATGCATACTCAAGTTCTGGTCTAAATATATACATGCCCTCTATAAATACATTTTCACTTATTAATCTCTAAGTACATATTGTTAAATCTTGGTCTCAAGTGTATACACTACAATATGTAATAGTAAGAATTTGTATTTATTAATAAACTATATAGTGTGAATAAGATAAAATTAAAATAAATAATAGTAAATACTTATTTATAAATAAAGCTATAAAGGCTTAAGGCTTTTGGTTTACTCTAATCATAAATATAAGAATATAAACCTTCAAAATAAAAATTTAATATCTGAGCTTTGGAATAATATAAAAGAAAAATAGATCTGCAAATTATGTACAGTGACTAGTAGTTATAAACAAAAATATCTTTTACGTATCTACATATGTATGTATGTATGTATACATGCTTCTAAAGATGTATATACCTATATATATATAATGTATATACATACATATGTACGTATTGTATAGAAAATCTGTATATTTACAACCTGTGATTTTTATTAATTAAATTGCGTTATAGTTACTTAGTAAATATTGATCATTTTATTTAGATAACTCGTGATTTACCAATTAAAAAAATTTTTTAAAAAATTTTATAGTAAAATTAAAGAATTGCTTATATTTAAACAAATTTTTCTTTTATTTATAAATATATATATAGTAAAAAGATAATAGAAACTTATCTTTATGATGACTCTACATATGGCAGCTAATCATATTTAGAGTTCAAAAATTTTCTTTTATATTTTTTTATTATAAAAGATATAAAATTTGTAAAAAATTTTTATTGAATGATAATAAACTATATAGGCTAGATGCTGAGAAAAGGAACCAAATTAACATATTTTTCAAAAGTAATTTTTTTATATAAATTAATTTAAAATAAGATTAGAATAATTTTATTTAAGACATATAAATAGTTATATTAATAAAATTTTACAGTATAGCTCTTTAAATTTTATATTTTTTTATAACTTATTATAAGGTTTATAACATAAAAATTAATTTTCTAAAGATTTTTTTTTTGTTAATTTGGTCCCTTTTCTCAGCTCTTAGCCTATATATTATATAGTTACATACTCAATTTTGATTGGCTATTCATATAGAATCACTATTATAACCTGTTATTATAAACTAATATTTAGAGTTCAAATTTTACCAGATATTTTTAAAAAAATAGATCTGTGTACTGTTAATATTTATTCAATAATTGGTTAGATATATTACTTGTAACCTTAGTATTATTATCTTGAAATAGAAGCTTTTGAGCAATCTAAATCTAAAAAACCAGAATATTTGAAATCCATTTAGCAAGACCCAAACAAGAAGGTAAATGAAGATCATTAATGATACTGTAGAAGACTAGTACTATAAACCAAAAAATTAAATAAAAACTCTGAAGCAAAAGGGTTCACCAACCTGGCTGCTAGAGTTATATCAAAGAAAAAGATTTTATATTATAGAATTAAAAACCAAAAGAAGTAAAACTGAAAAGTACTTAAAGTCTAGATTTAAGAACTAACTGGTTTGGTAGTTAGAAAAAAATCAGTATAAGAACTAGTTTGATACAGATATCAAAATTGAAATAAACATTACAAGAGTATGAATACTAGAATTTTGCAGTTTACTAATTAGTTTTAATTATTAGTAGTTGTTTCAGCTATTGCAAAAGATATTTGAAGTCTAATCTGAAATATATATACCATTAAAATAGATTTTTAAAACCTTATTTCATCTTTATTAAAGAAAATTAAAATTTTTTTTCTTTTATCAACAGCTTTGCTAGTATCTTTATTAGATTAAATTATATATATATATTTAACTATCTAAATTATAAATCTGATTTTCTTCAGCTATCTTTAGAAGTGCCCAAAGATAGTTTATTATATTAATTAAGGCTTCTGCTTATATCAGAAAGTTGCATCAAGCTAGCTATTAAAGCTATACTAAAATAGCTTTACTTTATTTATAATAAAATTTTTTATAGTAATAAACCAAGTATTTTTTTTTTGTCTATACTCTCTTCTTTACTAATCTCCTTTTTTTTAATCTTTTACTTGATTTGCTCTTAATTTTGGCTATTCTTTCTAATATTCAAATCTGTTTCCTTTATACTAATAACTATTTTTTCAGTTCTTGTTTTCTTTTCTTTTTTTTCTTTCATACTTATTCTATAGATGTTTTATATTTGCAAACTCTGCAACTCTACTATTAAAAAATTAATAATTACTAATCATTAGTAAAGCTTATTTTTTATATTGATCACCTATTCTATAGAATATTTTATTCTATTTTTCTTTTCTTAATTGTTAATAAGTATACATTTTTGTTTCTAAATATTTTTATAAAATTAGTTCTATGCTGTATTAACTACTGTATTAAGATAGCTTTTGACTTCTTTTAGAGTTTTTACCATTTCAAGAATTTCCTTGTAATTACTTTTTTAATTAGTTTTTTGAGTATACCAACTCTTGTTTCATTCTTTTCTTCTTTTATTAAACACCATAGAGTATTTTTAAGTTAAGTTTTGTTAAAATAATTGCAAGTTTCTTCTAAGAGTACTATTCAGACCAAGTTTAATGATAGCTGTTCTGCTTCCTTCTACTTTGTTTTATACTTCTCACAAGTAGTTAGATATTCTTGGTTTTTCTCTTTACCTTTTATGTATATATATTAGATTATTATACAAATCTAGCCTTCTAGTCACCAAAGTTTTTAGAATTAGAAGCTTTCATATAAATATTTAACAAATACTTCTAAATATCTATTTTTCTCAAGCTTGTACATCTAATTTTTATAGAACAGGCCAATATTGTGTTTATTCATTATTGTCAGATTTTACTTTCTTTATTGCTAATGTGAATTTATATTCTATCTCTATTTTAAGTTAAAGCATCATTTATAAAAATTCTTTAGTGGGAGCTTTTACTATTGTTCCTTCCCAGCATAAAGAAATATTTGATTCTTAAAGAGGTTTTTCTATAATTTTCTTTCTTTCTACTATTCTAAATCCTATCTTTACTAATTTATCTGCATTATTATTCTATTTATTTTTATAATAACTCTTCACTTTTCCAATTCTAATTGTATTTTCTTTACTTTTACTATATTTATAATGCATTTTACTAGATTATAATTTTCTTCTTTTAGCCTTTATCTTTTTAATTTATTCTAGTTTCTATCTTCTAATCTAGCTAATATCATTGCACTATCTGTATAGATCTTGGTTTTCATTTTTTAGATATAATTAAAAGTACATACCAGATTTCTAATAGTTCTGCTTTTGTTAAAAATAGCCAGTTTCTTGCTCCAAGATATTTTTCATTAATAACTTCTTTCTTCTTTTTATTTACAAAATCTAGTTCACTTCTATTTTATTTAACTTTACTTAGTTAATTTCTTACTTCTTTTTAAGAAATTATCAGTATAGAATGAACTGAGTTAAGGAGCTGCTTCGCAACTTTTGATTTTTTCTATTAAAAAGTTCTGTATAGCTAGATTAATTCACTAGTTTTAATGATTTCTGTATTCAAATTACAAATCTGAATATCTTGCATTACTTTTTTATTTGTGAAAATCTTTAGCTTGTTACAATTTGATAGTAAAAACAATATTTTTTAATGAACTTTAAGAGCCTCCTTCTTCTGTTTATTCACAAGTCTTGTTATTGAGTCTTGAATTTTTTCTTTATTTAGTTAGCTTCTGCAGAACTTTTCTTCTTTTCTTAGTTAAGTTTATATTTCTTATATCTTTCTAATCTTGTACTTCTTGTAAATAGGTCTTTATTTATTCTTCAATACTTTGTAAAGATTTTTTTCTTTGACTTGTCAAGAGTTTGTCTAATTTTTAGGTCTTTATTTTCTTTTGCTTTTCTAACTTTGACTAAAATTCATTCTTTTTTTCTTCTGTCTGCCTCTAATAGATCTGATATGATCTGAAGTGGTCCAAAGCTAAAACTCCTAATCTGTACTTTAATTTGACCAATCTGCTTTTTTCATTTTCTATTACTATTTCTTCAATTGTTCAGAACTAATTTGTACTTTCTCTTTACTTAATTTATTTTTTAGTACTTTAAGTTGCTTCCATATTATTATATAGTCTTTTAACTATATTTATAGTTATTTAAATATTATTATATTAAGTTTTCTAAGCATTGCTGCTACTAATGGAGTAAACCTTTTCCTTAGGATATTTGTTAATTTAATAGACAAATTGTGAGTCATCTAAACAAAATATTTTTTTTTATATATAAATTTTACTATAAGTGCAAATGTGGAGCATGCCTATCTAAAACTTTTTTTCTTACTAAGTAAATTACTCTTGGGCTTATAATAAAAGTTGTAAAGCTTATTAAGAAGCATCTAATAGTAGTAAGAACATTAAAATTGGCTTGGTAGTTCTTGAGAAATCTTTAAAAAACTTCATTCTTACATATAAAATTTTTTTAAAAAAAAATTTTTTTTAAAGAAATTTTATTTGTAAAAAAGAAGTTTTTTAAAGATTTCTCAAGAACTACCAAGCTAATTTTAACATTCTTACTATTATTAGATACCTCTTGATAAGCTCTACAACTTTTATTATAAGCCCAAGAGTAATTTACTTAGTAAGAAAAAAAGTTTTAGATAGGCACACTCTACATTCACACTTATAGTAAAATTTATATATAAAAAAAAAATATTTTGTTTAGATGACTCGTGATTTGCCTATTAAATTTTTTGTCATCTATTTTTAAATTTGTATTGCTGAATTTAAATATTACTTTGGCTTTTAGTATTATTAAACAAATCAGATTGTTTTTTCAAAGACATATACAAGTCTTTAGTAATCCTTCAAACTAAGTATTTTTAGCTACTTCTAATAGTTGTATACCTTGACTTATTCTTAATGAGGTTAGTATTTCCTCTAGACCCACTATATTTAGTTATAAGTATAGTATTTGTTTTGTCAAAAATTAATTTTATAGCAAATTGCAGCTTCCAATCCTTTTATGCAAAATTATATTGTTGTTTATAGTTCTTGCTAGCTCTATTCTGTGTTTTGTTAGAGCTAGTATTAAAGCTTATAGATCATTAATTGTTCTTTTTGTAAATTTTGAGACCTGTAGCATATAGTATAATTTTGTGCTATATATATATTATTTATATATAATGCTTGTATGACTATTAGTTTTTTTGGATTTAGTATCTGAACTGTTAAGTATATATCTTCTTTGCTTTTGATTTATCTAGTATCTTATCTAACTTGTTATTAAGTCAGACTTCTAAAAACCTTGTAATCTTATTTCTTCCTTCTTCTAATAGCTATTCATTACCAAAAAGAATCTTTCTGTTTTCTTTTTTTTCTTCAGAATTGATGACAATTAATATAGATTTCTTTTCATTAATTTTTATATTATTGATTTTAAAGAACTCTTTAACAACCTAAATTATTTTTTTCATTTGGTCTTTACTTTTGCAATTCAGATTGTGTCATCAATATAAGCAATAACTGTTTGTTTCTATTCTCTTTATATCATCTGATTTAGACTGTAGTTAAAAGAAATTTGTTAGATTACTGTATAATCAAAATTAAAGTCTTCATTAATTCTCACTAGCAGTAGATCATAAAAGATTCTTCAAATAAGAGGTAAGATCACCTCTCTTTATTCGAATCTATTATTTATTTCAAAGTATTGGATTATCTCTAACTTAATAATAATTTTGACTACCTGTTTACAAATAAATTAAGAATAAACTTAATTATTATTTGTAGAATCTTAAGCCTTTTCATTGCTAGCTCTAATGATCTCAGAGATACTAAATTAAAAGCTTTTTTATATCTTGTAATACTAGCTACAATTCTTTTTTATTGTCTACTGCATCTTTTATTATTGTGTTTATAATCTGCACTAGCTTTTCTATTAAGTTTTTAAAAAGATCTGTGAAGTTTAGATTTTTTAGAATATTTTTTCTTCCAGAACTTATGCTAGTCTTTTGGTTATTATTTTAGTTATATATTTTCTAAATATCTTTAGAAGTGCTATTGGTCCAATATTGTTTAAATTGTAGCACCAATCTGTATTTTTTGAAATTGGATATATTTGCAAGATTTTCTATTTTAACAGAACTCTGCTAGTCTGAATATAATACTTTGTAAATAATCAAAATATCTTTTATGCTTAAACACTTGCTGTTTTAATTAATATATAAGTAATTCTTATAACTCCAGAAGCAGTGTTTTTTTAAATCTTCAAGTATGTCTTTTTATTCTTCTTCTGAGATGTCTTGATCAAGTTTTTTATATCACTTCTCTTAGTATTAAGAAAGTTTCTATAGCATAGATCTGTGCAAATTTTTTAAAAAATCAATTATTAAAAATTTGCAAAGATCTGCAACTCGTCAGTGGTTTGTAAAGAAAATTTGTTTACAGATCTGTGCAGATTATTAGATCTATACAAATCTGCACAGACTACTAATATTGTTGTTTATTACAAAACTTACTTTAAAATAAATATTTTTATAATTTATTATTTTTATAATTGAATTTTAGTTAGAATAACTGTGGTGATAATCACTGGTGTATAATTAGCCAATACTAATAAACTAAAAAAAGATTTTATTTTATTTACTTTAGAATTAGAGTGAGGTCTAATATTTTAGCAAGGTGTTAAATATATGCAAAATTTAGCAAGAAATTTTTTTGTTAGAACATTGAAGGTAGTTTCATAGGCAAATTTTTGAGTTATTAGCATTTTTTAAAAAAATCTTTATTGTTATTACACAAATTGATTTGCATATTACACCTGATTCTGCAAACCTTTTGGCTAATTATATACTAGTAATAATCACTACTAATTATAGATACTAAAATTCTTTATAATTTATTATAAATATTTTTATAATTTAATTTATTATTATTATTTTATTTTTTTTCCTTCAGCAATCCTGTTTACTTTATTATAGAAACAGACTTTTATTCTTATATCAATATATAAAGAAATCTAAATCTATAGTATTCTTGACTAAAGATAAACTCACTCACAATATACCTCACAAATATTATAACTTCTATTTGCAGTTAGTGCTAACTATTAAACTGCTGTGTTTTGCTTAGATGCGATCTGCCTAGTAAATAATTGGCCTCCTCCAGAGATCCATAACTTATTCTGAACTTATTTCCTTCAGATTTCTTAGCTAACTATTATGCTGCCCCATTAAGATTTCTGCTTTATAATAGAATGTCGTCAAACTGATAACACTTTCTTATAGAGAAGAAAAAAAGAAAAAAAAGGATCATAAAGAATAAAAAAAGGTGTATATAATAAAAACTAATATATCAAAGAAAACAAATACTAATACTAAGGAATATAAAAAAACCAAACTAAAATCTAAAAGAAACTATTGCTAAAAAGAAGAAAAGCTGCTAACTAAGTAAAAACTTCTAATTATACAGAGTAACGATCTATTATAGAGTGTGAGAGTTTTGACAAAAAATTTATAACTAAAATAAAATGCACTATAACTTGTGCTAGAGGCTAAAAATTATATACAGATGACTAAAGAATGCCTGTATATCTCTTTTCACTTTGCTTTACTCTTTTAATTAAATCTATATCTTTATCTGAAAGTATAAAAATTTTGGAATCCCATATGACTGGTCTAATGATAGTATCATATATTTGTATATTCTTAATAACATGATTCATAAAGTATTCTTCCAAACACTCATCCAGTTACTAAATTCACTGACACTGTCTATTTTATACATATTATTTGTCATCATATAGAGTTTTCTGATATAAAAGTGATAAATATTGCTGATCTTTTGGAGGGGTTTGCTAAATTCTCCACTTTTTGTCACAAGTTATAGCCAAAAGTATCGAAAAGAGAAAATACTATATTTGTGAGAGCTTAAGACAATGAAAGTGTTTTTAGTTGTTCTTCATAGAACTAAAAAGCTTTAGATACTTAAATTAGGAGTTTTTTACTACTACTGTTATCAAAATAACCCTTCGGGCTTGGATGCTGAACATGCAAGAAAGTTTACTAAGAAGAAAAGCTTAATCCAAAGCACAAACTAACTATATATGCCTGCTTCTTGGTGTTTCATATATAAGTCTTCATCGACAACAATACTAATAAGGAACCTCAGGTATCTTTAAACTTTTTAGAA
>CAJVPZ010000193.1:0-23010 GCA_910592135.1 Racocetra fulgida | reverse complement strand
GGTTTGTTTCTGCTATTCCTAAAATATTAATACTCTTATCTTTTATAAAATCTATAGTTGATTCTACCCTGTTTTTGCATATTTTGATGCTGTTAATATTGTGGAATCCAATTTTTAGTATATTGAAGTTTTGAATTTTGTTTTTGCTTGTTACATTTCTTTTTTCCTTTTTTTCGTATGTATCTATTTGCTGATCAAAGACTTCTTTTTTCTTTTTGTTGTGTCTATTCAGAGGGCTTTTGTAAAAGGGGCCATTCTTCTGATCAGTTTTCTGAAATTCAACTAGAGTGCCTTCTAGAAGTGTTGATGTTTATCAATTCTGTTTATAATGTTTGAGTTTACTTTTTGATTCTCTTAGCTTCGACTTCGTTTATTATCTTTGTGTTTTTCTCTTGTATTTAAATTATCTCTTTTTTGCTTTTTTTCGTTTTCTTCCTTCTTGTTATATGATGTTTCTCTCAATTTTTCTTTTGTAAAGACTGCTTTTAGTTGTTGAGATCTTCCTCTCCATATATCTTTTTCTGAGCTTTGTGAATAGTTATCATACTTGCTCTCTTGCTTCTAGTTTAGTATTCAGTTATTGTACCTGACTGGCTTACTAGATGCTTTTTCCAAATCTTCCTCATTTTAAAGGTGATAATTGCTGCTTGCTTTATTTGGCTATTTCTTTTTCTTAGAATATATACTGCCTTTGCTCCTCTTTCTTTAATGCAGCCTAGTAGTAATGTTTCTGAAGCTCCTTCTGGAATGTCTTCTAGTTTTATAGTATATCTAAAGTGGCTGCTTATTTCTTCTCTATTTTCTTTACTTTTAGAAACCTATATTAATCCTCTATTTTCTAATAGTAGAACCTAGGGCAGCTTGTAATCTTTTACGTTAAATCCTAGCTCTACTTATGCTGCAGTTCTGAATTCTGTTCTTTTAATTTTGATGTCTTCTAGTCTACCAAATTTTTTGCACATATATTGAACTTCTTTTGTGCTAATTGATTTTGGTAGATCCCAAATAGTAATGTATCTGATGTGTTCTGTTCTGCTTCCTTCATAATGTTTCTTTTTCTTTCTGTTTCTTTATAAGGGTCTCTTTTCCTTAAGGCTTGCGAATCTTCTTCTTGTTATCTGCTTCTCTCTTTTTTATAATTATTCTTTCTGCTTCTTCAGATAGGTTTCTGTCCTTCATTATCCAAATCTGGAATGAGCTAAAGCCAGTCTCCTTCTTTCTTCTCGATTCTTTTGATTGCATTCGTTCTGCTATATTCACAATCGAACTCTACTTCTATCCAACTATTTTCATTTCTGAATACTTCTTGTATTGATTTCATATATTTGTCTCTGCTTAAGATACCTTATAAGTTTGCGATTCTTTCTTTAGATATATTCTTTGGTACTTTGCATGCATATGCTTTTGCAACAAATAATTTATTACCTTCGCATGTTCTGTTATTTGGTGACCACATGCTGCATTCTATTGGTCACATGCTATCTCTGCTAACAAGTCTTGTTGGTCTTTTTTTTCTATTTCTTGTATCTCTTTTCTAATATTTTTAATTTCATCTCTCGCGATGCTTTCTATTGGTACTTCTTTGTCTTTTTTTAACTTTTTTCACTTCAATTTCTTTCTCTTTAAGCCAGTTATATAAACTTGCACCTGAGTCTGAAATTACTATAATTTCTGTTTGTTCGTCTCCCTTTCTTCAGTTGACCTGGTGCCTAGTTGGTAGAGTAACTTGCCGGTACTCTTGTCTTGTCTAGTTTTCCAGCCTTAGGTAAAGCCTATTCTGGTAAGTACCATCAAAAGCTTGTGCTACCTCTCTACTCGGGTCTTGCCAAGTGGGCTTCCTATAGTACTATTCATAGGATTAATATGATCTGAAAACTTATTATGAGTTTACGCCACCTTACCAGTTTTGTATTCTTTTTGTGCAACTTATACATTATACAAATGCCCACGAGATCTCTCTTAGATCGACCTGATAATGCAATAGATTTTCTTCCTATATAAGGTATGACCGATATTACAGGATCTTCTTTCTAATATATGAGATAGTTGCCATTATACGAAAGAATTCAATTTTTTTACTGTCAGTGGAAATTGAACTCTAGATGTGTCACTTGAGGAGGTGACAATCCAACCACTTCATTAAGTCACTACACCTCCTTAACAAAGTTGTAGAACTTATCAAGATGTATTTAATAGTAATAAAAATATTAAAATTAGGTTAGTGGTTTTTAAAAAATCTTTAAAAAACATTTTGTTAATATAAAATTTTTTTAAAAAATCAATTATTTTTAATAGAAATTCATCATTCATCTGAAAAGCTATGTGATGTAGGTTATACAAGATTTATATATAAATTATATATAAATTCTTCAATTAGTAAATGTGAATTACATCTAAAACTTTTTTTTACTAAGTAAATCACTTTTGAGCTTATAATAAAAGTTGTAAAATTGGTCTAATAGGTCTTAAGAAATTTTCAAAAACATTTTACTAATATATAAAATTTTTTAAAAAAATATTAATTTTTTTAAAGAAATTTTATATGTTAGTGAAATATTTTTTGAAGATTTCTCAAGAATCACAAGCTGATTTTAATATTTTTACTATTATTAGATGTGTCTTGATGAGCTCTACAATTTTTATTATAAGTTCAAAAATAATTCATTTAGTAAGAAAAAAGGTTTGATATAATTTTTTTACATTTGGCTCAATAGTAAAATTTATTTATAAAATTTGCAAATCCTCTCCAGATAACAGATGAATTGTTTATTAAAGAAATTTTATATGTTATTAAAATGTTTTTAAAAATTTTTCAAAAAACACTAAGTAATTTTATGTTCTTAAGAGTTTTATTGAGCTCTACAACTTTTGTTAAAAGCTTAAAAATAATTTACTTAGTAAAAAAAAAAGTTTTAAATAGAAGTACTCCACTTTTAGACTTATAATAAAATTTATTATCTGAAGCATAGTATAAGACTTACATATTTATATATTTTAATAACTAAAATTACTATTTTTTTTCATTTAGGCAAGATCATGCTAGTAACTTTGTTTATTCAAATCATCATTTTATAAAAGATTTAAAATAATAAAACTACAGCTCTGACATTCTACAGCTATTGCAATATAACTAAAGGCTACCCGAGTACCTATAGATGACTCACCGTACTGGTGAGGTATGATCAATTAAAATATAGTAATACCCTAACCAGAGAGCTTGTCTGACCACCTCTTTACAATAGGATACCACTAATCTGATAGCATCTTCTTATAGAGAAGTGAAAGAAAAAAAAATTTTTAAAACAATACAGAAGTATAAAAGATAATATTAAAAAAATATAAACAAGAAAAGAAGAAGAAAGAAGTAAATAAGAAAACTATACTAAATATGAGATTTTTTATCCACATCAGATAGTTACAATTATAAGTCTATATTGGGCTCTATAAAATTACATATTACTATTTAAACTAGTTTCTACTCTAATTTATATATATAGTATATTTAAAGTAAGAAAAAAACCTACAACAAGATAAAAAAAAAAGCTTTTTCGATATCAGTACCATAAAGAGATCAGAAAGGTCTGAAATTCATATAAAGGTCTTAAGTCATTATTTGTTCAGATTGTCACATTCGATATATATAATCTATATATTTAGTTCTATATATATCTATGTATTTGTTATAACAAATAAAAATATAAACAATGTAACCGATTTGATAAGTAAACAATATATTGATTTTTTGGAAGTGATAAGCTAAATCAGCCACTTTTTTACAAATTTTTTTCTGAAAAAAATAAAGAAACAATGAGAGTATATGAGGTTTTCTGTAAGTTTTACAGTTATATAAGCAATTCTTCAAGCTTCAACTATCTTAGCAAGAGTCTTTTAATTACCACTTGTTCTCAAAATAGCCCTTCTAGTTTGGATGCTGAATAACTTAGGGAGTCTGTTTGATAAATTAGCAAAAAAAACTTGATTCCAAGAAAAACTATCCAAATTGCACCTGCTTCTTGATATATTATGTCTCTTGAACTTCATTGAAAACAACCTATATAAAGGTAAAAACAGTTTCTAGAATACCCTTTTGGTTTGAATACTGAATAATTTAGAGAGTTTATACAAAAGCAGAAAAGTTTGACCTCAAGAAAAACCATCTAAAAAACATCTACTTCTCAGTATTTCACATCTTCAGACTTCATTGACAACTGCTTTACTCTAATATAGAACTGAGAAATATTTGTCTTAGACGTTTCTATATCATTTTTCTGCAGTTTGATTTTTTGTTATTGTTGTTCAGAGGATCATTAGAAAGAGTTGATTCTGGTAAAATTATTATATTGATATATCTATAATAAGAATATTAATAATATAGTTTCAGTATTTTCTATTTGTAATGCCATATATCTAAATTTGAATATTTATATAATAACAATATATAATAAAAACAAAACTTTTATATAGCAATATTACAGTATATTCATCTAATTGGAGTTCAGTCCAATTTAGTATTTTAATCTAAGTAGGTTTTACCCAGATCATCTGTGGGTAAATGAGTAGCTTTATTTATTTATATTAATAATACAATCCAAAAAAAAAATTTAATTTTGTAAATAAACAAAGTGCACAAAAACACAAATTTAGAGTTAAGAAATTATCATTAGAAGCTATAACTATAGATTATTACTTAGTATATATAAAATTTTATTCTCAATATTTTTAATTAGTGAATTTAAATTGATTTAAATACTAGTTTTTGAGTATTTTCACTTTTTCTTTTTTTATATATATTCAGAATTTACATCAAACTGATTTAAAATAATTAAAATTTAAACTCTCTGATTAATTATTTTCTTTTTAGAAGTTTGTATTACTGATACAAATAAGTAAAGCTGTGAGTAAATTATTCAAGTTGAGTTGCAACAATCCAGATAGTCAACTTCACAAGTTAACCTGTAGATTCATAAAGATATTTATATGATTAATTAATATAAATTAATTTTTTAGCTAATTTATATAGTTTAAAAGTACTTTTTAGAAACATAACATTTCAATTAAAAAAAATTAGCATAAAAACCATTTTTAGCTTCAAAAAATATTTAGATTTACTATACAAAAATAATCAAAAATAATCATTAACTTCAAGAGTATCACTTAAAAGTTGATGTTGTTATTATTTATTTCTAATACTAGTAATATTAATTATATATAAGTTTTAAATACTGAAAATGATCTACACACTCTCCTCGACGATCACTTAGATACAAAAATGAGCAGAAGCAAAATTGACAAAAACTCAACAAAAGCTATAAAAAACATTGCAAGTGACTCTAACAAAAAGGAAAGAGCAACAAAAATAACAATTAATAAGCTTAGTAAGAAGCAAAAAGAAACTTGTATGAAGCAAGCTTTTCAAGAAAAACAAAATTTTGCGAAGAAATTTTAGAAAAAAGAGGATATTGGTCTGACCCTGAATGCAGATCATCAATAGTTACACAGATACATAAATAAACAAATATATCTAGAATAGACCAAAACAAAATAAAAGCGCACGTACAAAACAAAACAACAACAACAAAGTCACATATAAAGAACAAATAGAATTGTTAATAAAATCTTCTAAAAAATTAGATTAGATTATCAGACAATATAAGAATAGTTAGATTATCAATAGAAGTAATAGATATCACAATATGACAAAGATGATCCTTTACAACTTCATAGAGAGCAGATATGCAGCAGCATTAAAATACATAATGAATACACAACTAGAAAAACTCACTAAGGAAGTTTCAGTTAGTGCACCAAATGATATAGAATATATAGCAAGAAGCTTAATGATAAAAGACATAGACAAGATCACAAACTCAGAATTAATTGCATATAGAAGACTTTGCATAGCATTAAACAAAGCTGAATGCAGAAGAATAGAAGAAGGCCAAATAGAAAAGTGGGCAATTAAGGCCAGATAGGTAAGCCAAAATCCAAAGTCAATTGAATATATGGCCAAAATGAGTGAAGAAGAAATTGGAAAAAGAATTAACAAAATAGAAGGAATTACGAAAATAAAAGAAGAAGAAAATATGCAAGTAGAAGAATCAAAAAAAAGAAGACAAGAAGAAGAACTAGAAAAAAAGATAGAATCGAAAGAAAGAAATGCAGAAAAACTAATACAACAAACTGAATGTGATAGAAAGGGAGACGAACAAACAGAAATTTTAATAATTTCAGACTCAGGTGCAAGTTCATATGACTGGCTTAAAGAGAAAGGAATTGAAGTGAAAAAAGCTAAAAAAGACAAAGAAGCACCAATAGAAAGCATTGCGAGAGATGAAATTAAAAGTATTAGAAAAGAAATACAAGAAATAGAAAAAAAAGACCAACAAGACTTGTTAACAGAGATAGCATACAACTCAATAGAATGCAGCATGTGATCACCAAATAACAGAACATGCGAAGGTAATAAATCATTTGTTGCAAAAGCACATGCATGCAAAGTACTAGGGAATACACCTAAAGAAAGAATCGCAAACTTAGAAGGTATCTTAAGCAGAGACAAACATATAAAATCAATATAATAGGTATTCAGAAATGGAAATAGTTGGATAGAAGTAAAGTTCGATTGCAAATACAGCAGAATGAATGCAATTAAAAGAATTAAGAAGAAAGAAGAAGACTGGCTTTGGCTCATTTCAGATTTGAACAATGAAGAACAGAAACCTACCTGAAGAAGCAGAGAGAATAATTATAAAAAGAGAAAAACTGCCAACAAGAAGAAGATTCGCAAGCCTTGAGGAAAAGAGACCCTTATGAAGAAACAGAAAGAAAAGCAAATCATTATGAAGGAAGCAGAACAGAACACACTAGATATATTACTATTTGAAATTTACCAAAATCAATTAGCACAAAAGAAGTTCAGTATATGTGTAAAAAATTTGGTAGAATAAAAGACATCAAGATTAAAAGAACAAAATTCAGAACAGTAGCAGAAGTAGAGTTGGGATTTAACGTAAAAGATTACAAGCTGCCCTGAGTTCTACTATTAGAAAATAGAAGGTTAGCACAGGTGTCTAAAGGTAAAGAAATTAGAGAAGAATTTAGCAGCCGCTTCAGCCACACTATAAAATTAGAAGGCATTCCAAAAGGAGCTTTAGAAATATTACTATTAGGCTGCATTAAAGAAAGAGATGCAAAGGCAGTATATATTTCAAGAAAAAGAAATGGCCGAATGAAACAAGCAGCAATTATCATTTTTGAAAATAAGATAGATTTGGAAAAAGCAACTAGTAAGCCAGTAAGATATAATGACTGGCTACTAAACTGGAAGCAGAAGTGCAGATATGGTAACTGCTCACGAAGCCCAAAAAGAGATACATGAAGAGGAAGATCTCGACAACCAAAAGCAGCCTTTACAAAAGGAAACTTGAAAGAAATATCATATAACAAGAATAAAGAAAACGTAGGAAAGCAAGAAAGAGATAATTCAAATACAAAAGAAAAACACAAAGATAATAAATGAAGTCAAAGCCAAGAGAACCAAAAAGTAGACTCTAATATTATAAACAGAATTGATGAACATCAAATGATTCTTAAATAAATTTTAAGAAGATTAGATAGTATGAGTAATGAGCAGGCGATGTCTGCTTAATGCTCCTAAAAGGTGCTCTAGTTGAATTTTGGAAAACTGATCAGAAGACTGGCCTCTTTCACAAAAGCTCTTTGAATAGACACAACAAAGAGAAAAAAGAAGTCTTCGATCAGCAAATAGATATATACAAAAAAAAGAGAAAAGAAATACAACAAGCAAAAACAAGATTCAAAACTTCAATATACTAAAAATTGGATTTCACAATATTAATGGCATTAAAACATACAAAAACAAGATAGAATCAACTATAGATTTTATGAAAGATAAGAGTATTAAATTTTAGGAATAGCAGAAACAAACCTATCCAAGAAGGAAGGAAGATTTCTAGTTAAAAATCAAGAGTACTATTTGGTATATTAGTTAGCAGCAGAAGAACAAAAGAAAAAAGTATCAGGAGTTGGCATCCTAATTGACAAACAATAGAAAAAACATGTAGCAAAGATATCTAGAGAGAGCCCATATAGTATCGACATAACACTAAACTTCAAAAGAATTATAATCAATATTATAGTAGTATATATAACACCAAATGATCACGAGGTGTATGAACAGATAAAGACTTATATAAAGAAAAAAACAAATACAAGCAACAAGAAGAAGCAACAGAGATTTGTTTTAATGAGAGACTTCAATACAAACCTTGACAATATTACGAGAAACCAAGCATTAAGCAAAAAGAAAAATACAAAAGAAAAAATTGTAGAGGTGATAGAATTAATAGGCTTGATAGATGCTTGGAGAGAAACAAATCCAGAAGATGAAGTAGCGACATGGAGTAATCAGAAGTCAAGATCCAGAATAGACACAATATGGGTTGACAAATTCTAGGCAAGAAATATAATACAAAAAAAGGCAGTAGATATGACGCTTATAACAGAAAGTGATTATAAAGCAGTAGTATTCAAACTAAAAACAGGAATAGACTTAAGAATGAGAAATCAAGCAAGAATAAGATTTCTAGGAAAAAAGAAAATAATCATTGATATAGATAAAATAAACAAAGAAGATTGGGAGAATTATAGATCCAGGCTTGAAGAAAAATTAAAAAAAATATAAAAAGCATCATGGACCAAAAAAAAAAAGCTCCAAGGATACGAACAGAAGCAGTAACTTATCAAGAAAGAATACACAAGAAGAAGAAAAATTCAATATGCTAGATATAGACAGCATGTGGAACATAATTGAGTTATTAATAAGAAAAGCAGCACTCAGTACCTTGTCCAAAAAGAAAAAACTACCAGAACTGAAGTCAGCATTAGAGCACAGTGAAACAGTAAGAAAATTATGGCTAGAAACTAAAACACTTAGTAAATGGTGCTGAAAAATAAAGAAGACAGAGTACACAGGCCTAAGATGAAAAGAAAAAGAGAAATTTGAGAGATACATATCAAAGATCAAGGCAAAATGGAACTTACCAGAGCTGACCAACTCAAGAAACCACAAAAGCCTAGAAGTATGATAAAAAATTATATACAAAAGGTGTCAAACAGAAAGACACACAGAAGAAGAAGGAAAGATCAAAGACTTTATTGAGAAGCGATTTGAAATGGTAGTAAAAAATCAGAAGAAAATGATAGATAGCCTGTTAGAGAAACCACATAAAAGTATAAGACTAGAAAAGGTACTCGGAAGCAAAACAGATGAGAAAGAGGAACAGGAACTAGTGAATAAGCCTAAAGAAGTACTAGAAGAAGTAAGAGAGCATTTCTAAACACAGTTCAGAAAAAGAAATACGAAAGCCAAGAATCTGCCAAAAGAGTGGAAAGAAAGATACAAACCAGTCAGAAGCATCTAAGAAAATTGGTATAAGAATCTAGTTAATAAGAAAACTAGTGAAGACTGGGCAGAAGCATTAGAACAGACAAAGTATTTCTCTGCATCCAGCTCTACAGAAATCTCCTATCCACTCATCAAAAACATGAATTCTTTTGCAGAAGAACTATTCAGAAAACTAGCAGACAAATGTTTTAAGCTAGGAAAAATACCAAAAAAATAGAAAATTGAGTTGTTGTATTCAATTCCAAAAAGAGAAGATTGGAATTACAACCTCAACAATATCCATCCTATTTTGCTGCTAGAAACATTCAGAAAAACAGTAGTACATATACTAAATAACAGGTTAGGAAGAAAGTTAAAGGAGAAGGAAATCTTGAAAGGAAGAAAGTATACTGGCCTACCAGAAAAGGGAATAGCAGGACCTATACGGATATTAAACAGTATAGTAGAAGACACAAAAGAAAATAAGAAAGAACTCTGGATCTTATTTCAAGACATGAAGAAAGCTTTCGACTTAGTTAACATAGAAATGCTAAAACTAGTCTTAAAAAGAATCAAGATACCTTAGAAAACTCAGAACTTTATAATAAATCTGTATGAAAACAGAGAAATAAAGATAATCACAAGACATGAAAACACAGAAAGATTCAGAGCTGAGGACGGCATAGATTAGGAAGAAGTAATCTCTCTTCTAGTTTGGAGAATATTCTATGATCTGCTATTGATACATATTCAAGAAAGCAAAGAAACTGGCTACCACAGGTCCGAAACTGATATATCCTACATCTATTCTACACCTATCAGATACGATAGTAGTATATGATATGTAGGTTGTCCTACACAAATCTGTGTACTACTTACATATATTTTACATATATCCTACACATATCCTACAATTTGAGTGCATGTGTAGTGCACGTATAGTACATGTATAATGCATGTGTAATACATATGTAGTATATCCTATGTCATCCTCACATATCTGCTACCTAATATATGTAGGATTTATCAAATTTCGACCTGTGTACACTATAGAGATAACATGGCCTAAAGATATAAGTAGAAATATAGTAGAGATACAAAATCTAAGAGTGCCAGTACTTGTATATACAGATGATATGGTATACATTGCAAGAAATAAAAAGGAGCTAAACAAAATTACAGATATAGCAAATAAGTTTTTTAAAATCAACGATATAGAAATAAACACGAAGAAGTCTGAACTGATGGTGCTTCTCTTAGCAAACCAGGAAATAGCAGATAATGTAATAAGATTTGAACCAAAAGAAGAACTGGTGATCTGAAAGAAGCCAGAAGACCTGACAAGATATCTCGAAATTTGGATATCAGAAAAAGCAAAACAAAAGCATATATGTGAGATTATTAAAAAAGAAGTACAGATATTGGTAAAGGGGCTAAAAAAGAAAAAAATATCTTTGGCACATATACAGTATATCAACAACAGGGTGCTAATACCAAGAATAGAATACAGAAGTCAGCTTTATATTCTTTCAAGAGAAGTTTGCAACAGACTACAGAGCCCAATCTTTATGCTAATTAAGAACAAGGCAAAAATAATATATATAATGCCAAATGCAGCTATGGTATATTGAAACATAGTGGGAATAAGAACAATTTGGCAAAACCAACTAGCACATTATATTACAGAACTAACTGCTAGGTTAAATGATAAACAAGACATAGGCTGAGCTATGTGGCTAAGAATTATGCAAGCACAATTGAATCTCAAAAGCAGCAAATGCATTCTAGATCTTAGTTTTCAGAGAATAGAGCAAATAGACATCAAAAACAATTTATGCTATAAAATAATTAGAGAAACAAAAAGATTAGAAATCAGTATGAGGTCACCAGAAATAGAAAGAAACTTAGAAGTTATAGAAAATAGAATAGAAATAGCAGATATTTTGAAAAAGAAGTATAGACCAAGCTTCGGTCAAGAAAAAACAATGAATGTCTTCATACTCGAACAATTACTAAATAGAGAAGGAAACAAACTGCTTACATAGAACCAGACTAAGAAACTCAGAGGTTGTAATAGCATGAAGAAAAAAACAAGATAGTTCCAAGAATTAGAGAAAATGGTGCTAGAAAGTGAAAACGACAGAAGAATAAAAGCAGAATTCTATAGAGGTCTAGAAAATTACAAAACAATTAAAGCAAAGCTATATAAGATAAGCAGTGATAAAGAAGACAAAAGTAGATTATATACAAAGAAGAGAATAGAAATGCTGAGGTCAGAAGAATAGTAAAGAAAAAAGAAGATGGAGAGTACGAGATAGAGCATTGGAACAGAAATAGTACATCTAGATCAGATGAAATATTTCTAGATTCATACAAAGGTTGCGCAGAAAGAAACAATAAGGAGGAGCCCAGTATATGCTGAATCAACAAGCAGTTTAAGGGAATAAGAAGAGCTCTAGATAGTAGTTGGATCAATAAGAGCAATGACGATGGCTATACAAGATATAAGATAACAGTGCTATAAGAGAATTTAGTGAGAATGAAAGAACCTCAAGCAGTAATAGAAGCAAAAAGAAGAGCAGAAAGACAAATAACAGAGATAAGAATAGGTTTTGTCATTGAAGAAATAACACAAAGCTGTATAGATGGAGTAGAAGCAATAGCGGAGCTAACAGCAATTTCAGAAGACATCATAAAGTATAAAACTTTTAAAGCATATACTGATGGCTTATTACTAGAATTGCAAGAAACAGCAAATGAAACCAAGATAGGAGTAGAGTGGATCTTACAGATGCAAGAAGAAAGACCACTAAAGAAGGTAGTAGATTTTAATTGCACTATAATAAGCTGGCCCTCATTCACAAAAACAAAGCTAAGTGCAATCCTGACTATGCTTTTAGTCTTACCAGAAGGAGCATCTATAAAGATATATACAGATAGCCAAACAGCAATTCAAGCAGTTCAAAAAATGGCAGAAATAAGGAAAATACGCAGTTACCTCAAAATGAAGAACAGAAGTATTTTGGGACAAATAAAATATATAAGAAAGAGAAAGTAACTAAAGTTTGAACTGCACAAGGTGAAAGAACACAGCGGAATAGAAGGGAATGAGAAAGCAGATAAATTAGCAAAAGAAGGTGCAAGATCAAACAAGATCATCAAAGTACAGCTATCATGAACCAAGCTAATACATGTTGTACCTAGATGGAAAGGGTTAATAGTGGATAAGCCTATCAGAAGTTTTGTAAATTGGATCACAACAGCGATTCTAAATGCAGAATGGGCAAGATTAAGTAGAATGAAGAGATGGGTAGAGGAGAGAAGAGATGATAGTTTAGATTAGAGAGAAACATAGAAATATATAGAAAGAGTAAAGGGTAGCAATTGTTTAGATAGTAAAATAAATGATAAGTGGATATTTAGGGTGAAATGTTTAAATGAAGTACTGCTAACAATAATAGAACTCAAGTCTAGAAGGCCTGACCTATACAAGACCAACAAGTGCATCATATGCTAAGAAAAACCAGAAACAATAGACCATTTAACAAGCTGTGAAGACTATCAAGGCATATAGAGTATAATAGAAGAAGAAACATGTAATAAAATAGAGAAAATCATAAAGAAAGAAGAACTCGCTGAAAAGAATACCAACTAGAGCTACAATTAAAGAAGAAGCAAGAAGTTATATGATTAGAGGTCTAATTAAGAAAGAGCAGAAACAAAGATTAGAAAACATGCTCCAATACAGAAAAGCAGCTAGCAAAATAATAAGTGTAGCATTTAATAAGTTGGGTGAGAGATTTCATCACACATCTGGAATTTTAGATGTGAGTTACAAATAGAGTGAGAAAAAAGAGAAGGAATCTCAAAAAAGGATAAGAAAACGAAAAAGGCCAACAAGAAAAAGAAGAAAAGAAAAAAAGAAGACGAAGAAAATAAAGAAAATCAAGTACAAACAAAAGAGCAAAAAAACAAGAAGAAAGAACACGCAAGAGCAGTAGCATTCAAAAACATGGAAAATCTAGTGTGGGATGGTAGAAAACCAGATTAGTCATCATAGGTAAGATGTAAAGTTAAAACAGATTTAAATGGCAGTACTGACAAGGCGGATAGTTACCAGCCTGTGATCAAAAAGATCAAATCTTTAGTGACGGAGGGAGGCCAAGAATTACTAAGGCAGGTCGCATCTGGGCGTAAGCTGAGGGTGAGTCTCTAGTTTGGTTAGATTAGCAATAGCTACAGATAGATATGTATAATTCTTGAATAGCTTAATCTCAAATAAACAGAGGCAGGATTGCCAAATTATAAAAAAAAAAATTATATAAAGTAGATAAGAGTATTATAGTGGGTATAGATATTGTGGCAGATTTTAAAAAATCAACTATTTCTCATAATCTAATGATTAGAATCGAATAATTTTGATACTAATTGATTCGACTCAATTAGATAAATCATAATTATTTAATTATGACTAATAATAGTTTATGAGATATTAATATTAAAAAAAATCTTTGTTGGTTGAAGTAATAAGATTAGGAGAAAATCATTACCAAAAAAATTTTGAGAGAAAATCAGTATTCATCACGAAATTAAAAAAAAAATTAAATCTAGATGATTAACCCAGGTTAATCAATCTAAATAGCATTAAAAATTGGAGGCTTCATTGATTATTGCAATATTTAATATATTAGAATATAATATACAATATATTATTTAATTAAGTCGTTAAAAATCTAGTTGTATATCAAAATAATTATTTTTAAAGGTACAATGTTTATTTTTTAAAAATAAACAATGAATTGATTATTGATTTTAAAATTTCATGATGTTATCTCCTAAAAAATAGTCATACAAAAGGTAAAAGATCTCTACTATAATATCCCGGTCTAAATCAAGATTAAGAATTTAGTAGAATATACATCATTTTGCCACAATACTTATAGTCATTAAAAACCACAATTTTTAATTGTTTTCAAGAAAATAAAAATATAATAATAGTTGTAGATGAAATTGGTTTTATTTTTTTAGTGAATTAAAGCAAATTATATCTACTATTTGTAGAACAAATTTGATGTATAAATGATTTTTCATTGTGAATATTTACTATTAGCTATTTTTAACACCACTATAATATTTATATTTATTTTATATAGTAATTTCTATATGTACTTTTAAATTTTAAAATGTTTACAGTACATTATACAACATTATGTTTTGCATAATATAATGCACATAATGCAGAATGCCTATCTCTAATAGTATCTCATGATAAGAAGTTAAAAATATAATTATTACTAATGCACCAAGAACAATATATATATGTATTTACATCTATTACTATTTTATATATACTGCTAAAACTTAACATAAGTCTCAGCTAAATTTAGCTTATTTTCAATGAGTTATTGATATTTATTCTATACTATATGATTAAGGTTTTTTTTTTTTTTTTTTTTTTTTTTAACTAGCCTCTTTGGGACTAAGATTTTTATTCAAGTATTTAATGAGTGAGAGCTCATCCCAACCCCATACATTAGAAAGTACATTTTAGCCATGCCTGCACCTTTTGGACGCCTAATTAAGTATCTATCTATTACTAGGTTCTACACTAGATGTCGTATCTATAACCCACTATTACTTGAGCTATTCAATTAAACCCTCTGTAATGTAACTCTACCTGTATCACCATTACATCTTACGAAGTTCTGGATGCTCACCTATACCCTTAAGACTAATCCTTAAGGCATCATTACTAGAGCTACTTGTATTCACAATCTGGTTAACCTAGGCTTTCAGTAACTTACACCAAGTCTGAGGACAAGTACTTGTGAGCTGAGGCCGCTACCATTACCTACTACCGCCCTTATAGAGTTCACCCAAACCTCAGCATCCACTATACAGACTATTATCCTATTATTCCAAACTTCTAATCCAGTTGGCCTAGAAGGGCTGTGATCTGCTCTTGGTCTTCACGATTGGGTCTTTTTCTTCTAGTTACTCTTCTGGCGGCCAGGTTGGTGGAGAGTGCCTTGCCAAACACTTCGGTCTCGTTCGGTTTACTGGTTTCCAGATAATCCTTTACATAATGCCATCAAAGATCTGTGCTACCTCTCTACTCGGGTCTTGCCAAGCAGACTTCCATACCCTGTAAATTTGCTGGATTTATCTGGTAGCTTCACTTGGGTTTCATGTAACTCATACATCACACTATATGTTCCACTACCTCCCAGTACAAGCTGGTACGACCACCATTACAGGTTCTATAACTCAATAAGGTACAGTCTTCCAAATGCATTTTCTTAAATTCTAATTTTTCGTCGTCAATGGGATTCGAACTCTAGTTCTGCTGCTTGGGGGTGCGACAACTTGCCAACTTCACTAAGTTGCCACACCCATGATTAAGGTTTTTAGATTTTCTGCACTATACTTTATCATAGCAAATTGGTAGAATTTGACTTTTTTAAATATATTTTAATTTATATTAAGAGTTCTAAAAATTAGACCTATCTAATTAAATTTGGTAACTTAAATAAAAATCAAATTCTGCAAATTTGCTATAATGTACAATACGTACTTCCTTTTTTTTGAATTTATATCATTTACATAAGAAATCTAAAAATCACAATCATTATTTATAAAAACAATATATGTATGAATAAATTGTATATACAAATATATACCTTATTATAGTTGATAATTTAAGAAATATTAATTTTAATGTGCTACTTGATTATTTGCTTGAAGTAATTTGTAATGTAACTTTTTATCAAGCTACAGAATTTATTATATTTTGTTTCTATAATATATAATTGTAGTTTTTAGATTTTTTGCACCAATATACTGTTACAAAGTAGATTTTTAGTATAGATTTTATTAAACATTATTTAGTTATTTTTAGTTATTATTATTCTAAATATTTGCATTTTTATATAGTTAAAATATTGGATATATATATTTTTTTTTTGTAATCAAGGTTAGCCTCTTTGGCTCGTCGCTTTTTATTAGATTATAGAATCATGTGGTGCCTTTTCAAAGGGGCCCCAGGCAAGTACATTCTGACAAAGATACATTCTAACCATATCTACACCTTTTGAGCACCTAATTAAGTAGTTATACTAAGTACTACACTAGATGCCGTACCTATAACCCACTATTATTTGGATTATGCAATTAAACCCTCTGATTCAAGTTTCCTATGCCAATCCATCTAATCTCATCCAGAATATGCGATACATTAGTCAGTCCAAGTTTCAGGACTATAGAACTACTGGGTTTTTAACCGATTCATCCTCAAGTGCATCACCTGCTAGAGTAGTCTGGTACCCACTATTACTGTATTACCTAGTCTACTTCGGTAACTTATGCCTAGGCCAAGACCAAGTACTTGCGAGCCGAAGCCACTACCGTTACCTACTCTGCCCTTGTAGAGTTCACCCAAACTCCGGTTCCTCCCCTTCAAGTCAACCCGGTACCTTCTCTTTCAGTACCCCTAGCCGGTCTCCCTAGACTACCAATCTAGATGGCCTGAATGGGACACCTGTCCCTTGGTATCTGCACTGCAGATCCTTTTCCTCCAGCGATTTCGGCGGCCTGGTTGGTGGAGTACCTTCCCTCTGAATACCCGGTCCTTGTTCAGTTATGCCAGCCTCGGGTAAAGCCTATCCAGTAGCCACCGTCGAAGGTTGTGCTACCTCTCTACTCAGGTCTTGCCAAGTGGGCATCCATCTTTCCGGTTCCCTGGGTTTATACGAACATGAGGTCTTATCTTGGGTTTGCACTGACTAATACTGGCTTACATGCCTTCATGTAACTTATACATTGCACAAATGCCCCATGATCTTCCAATCTTGTTGGTGCCACCAAGATTACAGAGATCCCATTCCAACCGATCGTTAAAAGACAGTAGCCATTGTACAAACAGAATATTCGAAATTTCGTCGTTAGTGGGTTTCGAACCCCCCATCTGCCAACATGCTGCTTGGGGGTGTGACAACTTAACCACTTCACTAAGTCGCCACACAAATATTGGATATATTTATTATATTATTATATATTAGTTTAATATATATTTAGATAGAATATTATATAGTATTAATATAGGAATATTTTAATTAGCTATTGGAAGTATGACATAGTCACATGATCTTATATGACTTCATGTAATACAAAGTTATACAAAAGAGTACTTTGGAGTACACAAAGAAGTAATACAAGAAAGTAACACAAGTTCTTCCAAGTTCTTTTACACGAAGTCTCCAAGTTTCCCCTATACAAACACAAGTGTTTTGGATACAAAATCTCTCAAGTTCCTCTTTATCAAGTTTCACCTCACAAACAATAAATAAAATATAAACAAATTGAGTAATGTTTATATTCCTCAAACTTCCCCAGTACAATCTTCCAACTTCCTCTAACACAATTTCCCAACTTCCCCACTAATGTTACTCATCTTCTAATATCCTCTTATACACTGTGTACCTTTTCTTGGGACAGAAAAGATATATAAAGGGTGCTTTTTCCCTTTCTTGCCAATTCTATAAGTTTCTATACTTCACCTAGACTCTGTTTTCTTTATACCCTTTTTATAAATATGATATTCCCCCTCTAGGATAATTCCTACAGGCAAGGTTTATCCTATGTTCTTGTATGAAATAAAGTTATTCTATATACTATTACTATCTCAAACCGTTTGCCTCCTACTGTGTAGTTAGGTGAATAACTATACATCCACCTATATATAGCATAGCAGACTTTCATTGTAATTGGCTGATTTTTGTAGATCATTCTGTGATATTGCAAAAATATCATTGGTTAATCGAAATTATTCATAAGACAAATTTTATATGAAACTATATTCTGATATAATTAATACTTGAATATTTATTACTACCATATAAAATAAAATTGGCATTAATAAACATATTACTATGAAATCTACCAACTCAAAGTCTAAACCATCATCCTGATACAAAAAAATTCAAGACTTTATTTTAAAAAAATACAATTAGAAGGTTGACAATTATTAGCTCATTATACCCCCCCTAGAATTTTAATTTGACCACCCAAAGGTTAGTCATTTGACAAATATAAATTGTATATGTGATAAAATCGAATTTGGCACATGACAAATTCAAATTTATCATATATATTGTTGTACAAATATGACAAAATCGAATTTATCACGTGATATTCTTGATTTTATCACATAATAAATTTGATTTTATCACATTTGTATAACAATATGTGATAAATTCAAATTTGTCACATGTCAAATTCAATTTTATCACATATACAATTTATATTTGTCAAATGACTGACCTTTAGGAGGTCAAATTAAAATCTTAGTGGGGGTATAATAAGCTAATAATTGTCAGCTCCCTTATACTCAATTTAAAAAAAAAATTATAACTTATATAAAAAGCTCAAAAAACAGATAAAAAAAATATAAACTATTTATTTTAAAGACTATAAAAATCATAAAATAATTTTTTAATTGTATATGATAACAGTTAATAATATCAAATGAAACTAACCATATTCTAAATTAATGATCTTAAATATAACACTATTCTTTAATAATAGACATAACAATATATTTTAACTCTTATAAAGTTTGCAAGCTCATGTTTTCATCGCTTCACAACACTAATCTATTTACTGGCAGTATGTGTCTATCTTTAAAAAAAATAAATAAAATAGATTAGCATTGTAAACTTTTTGAAAAATGACTTATTTTACTAAGCTTAATATACTGTAGATTATATTAGTTAAATTAGAACACCTAAACATATCTCTCATCTAACTTCTGAATTACCTCGTTAATTATCAAATTACTTTGGTATATTGTAGAGCTGAAGGTGTATTTTCTAAATTTTTATGTTGTAACCTCTGCGAATTCATATTCATGGCTGCGAATTCATTTTTGTACACTCTTGTGATAACAAATCATTACTTTAATAAGACTTTTATTATGATAAGATAATCTTCAAAAATTAGCCAATCATAATAAAGCCCGCTATGCTCCCGTATATATTTGCAAAAGTCAATTACTGCACTGAGTGATCTTGTTACTTGGTTGTATTTTACTAAGAAAGCTACAACTCTGTAACAGTACATACATATAGTAACCTCTAAAAGTATAAAATAGTTATACAAAAATATAATAAATTGTATAAATAAGCTAATTTAATAATATAGTATATATTATGGGTGTGGCGACTTAGTGAAGTTGGTAAGTTGTCACATCCCCAAGCGGCAGGACAAGAGTTCGAATCCCACTGCCGATGAAATTCGGAATTTATAGAATGCGTTACGGTATACTGTGTGACATCCTAAGGGGTAGTAGCACCTGTAACCTTGGTCGTATCAGCTTGTTCTGGAAGGTTGTATAATGCATGAGTTATGCAACCATGTAAATCCACAGCTTGGGCTCACAGCATACAGAAGCCCACTTGGCAAGTCCCGAGTAGAGAGGTAGCACAGATCTTCGATAGTACTATGTAAAAGATGATTATCAGCAATCAGACACTGACAGTAAACTAGACGAAGACCAGGTGTTCGGCAAGACACTAATACCAACTAGGCTGCGAGTATACAGAGATGTGCCCTGTATAAATGACGAAAAAGGATTCAATCGGAATACCAAGGGAACACCCACTGGTCCCTCCCCAGGCTATCTAAATTGGAAGTTTGAGGTACTGTTGGTGAAGGAAAGTCGGTGATAGTCTGTAAAGTATGTGCTGAGGTTTGGGTGAACTCTGCAAGAGCAGAAATAGGTAACAGTAGCGGCTTTGGCTTGCAAGTACTTGTCCTCAGACTCAGCGTAAGTTACTGAAGTCTAGGTTAGCCAGATTGTAGATATAGAAAGCTCTAGCTAACAACACCTCGAGGATAAATTAGTTCTAAAGATATCGAAAAAGCATCCAGGACTTCTTACAACAGGTAATTGTGATGGAGATGTACTGGTGATACAAGCTGAGTTTGCATATAAATGTACTGGGGTTCCATAAGCGAGCTCCTTACCTATAAACTTGAATAAAAACTGTAGTTCCAAAGAGGCTAGTTATAAAATTAAAAAAAATATATATATATAGTATATATTATTAAATTTATAAAGATTGATGAATCTAGGCTTTTTCATTCTTCTAGAAGTGCTGTCTTCAAGGCTTCATAAGTGTTTAGAGTAGAGTGTAAAATATTAACTTATTTGCTGGCCACTTGCTGTGCCAATGTCTATTGTTTTAAATATCATTTTTGATATACCAAAGTTAGATGCTGATTGTATTAATTATCTTTAACAATAGTTACAAATAGCAAATAAAAATGTTAAATTTCATTACCATTATAATCATTTAAATTTCTGGATGTTAAAAAAATGAAAAATGTAAATATTAGATTAATAGACAAATCACGAGTCACCTAAACAAATAAATTTTTTTATATGTAAATTTTACTATAAGCCCGAATGTGCAGCACTTCTATCTAAAATTTTTTTTTACTAAGTAAATCACTCTTGAGCTTGTAACAAAAGTTGTAGAGCTCATCAAGATGCATCTAATAAAAAAAAGTTTTAGATAGAAGCGCTGCATATTCGGGCTTATAGTAAAATTTACATATAAAAAAAATTTTATTTGTTTAAGTGACTTGCGATTTGTCTATTAAACTAAATAACATTAAATTTTGATTTAATGTCTTAACTAAATAATATTGAATATTGATTCAATGTCTCAATATATTAATTATGTTAATAGAATTTTTCATATAAGTTAGAAGAAAGAATATTCATAGCTTGAATATGATTCTCAAAACAACCAAATGTTTTGTACTTTGTATCGAGTCTGTAATAAAAAAATAATTTTATAAAGAATAGTATGATTAAATAAATACTTAAATAATTTACAACTTAAATAATTTACAACTTAAATAATTTATAATTTAAATATTTAAATAAATATATTATTTGTTTTTTTTTTTTTAATTTTAAGGTGACCTCTTTGCCACGCTGCTCTTTATTTGAATATCAATAGTATTTTTAACTGTTAGATATATCCTAATGGTTATATATATTTGTTGGGTACAACTAGCTATACCTGTGCCTTTTGAGCACCTATTTAAGTAGTTTGCCTATCATCAGGTTCTACACTAGATGCCGTACCTGCATCTCACTAAGGGGATTACCTATTTAAACCCTTTGCGTCTATGTACCAACCCTTTTATATCCAAGTGATAATACTTAGTACCATCTTATTTCCATATGCTGGCTTAGAGCTTTAAAGCGGTCTCTACTATTTAGGAAGTTCTTTGACTTTGAAGTAAACCTGCTAGAGCCTTCCATACCCATATTTAGACTGACCTAGACTTTAGTAACTTACGCCTAGTCCGAGAACAAGTACTTGCGAGCTGAAGCCGCTACCATTACCTACTTCTGCCCTTATAAAGTTCACTTATACCCCAGCTTCTTACTTATTCAATCAGGAACCCTTCCACTATTTCGTTAAACTTCTAATCCAGATAGCCCAGTTTGGTCCACAAGTTACGTTACCTACTTTTCTACTGGCTTAACTCGGATACCAGCCTGTGTCCTTTTCTTTTAGTTGATTCTGGCGGCCTGGTTGGTATAGTGCTCGCCAAACATCTGGTTCTTATCCAGATTCACAGCTTATTGGTTCTCTTTTCAAACTTTCCAGAACTATTAAAAGTATGTGCTACCTCTCTACTTGGACTTGCCAAATGGATTCCTATTCGGGACAAAGTCTAACAAATTTACACAGGTCCCAGTAACTTATTATAAGTTTATACTACCTTTTATTAGTTTGTATCTCTTTGTGTAACTCCTCTATTACACAAATGCTCCAAGATCTTCCAAGTCTGTACTATCACTTCTGATTAGAGCTTGTGAGATAAGTTGTCCATTAGGCGATTATTGCTCCTTGCATCTATTTGGTCTGACCGTCATTACAAGATCTCCATCCCAACACCTAAAATAGTCATCAATGTACAGAAGAATTCGATTTTTTGTCGTCAGTGAGAATTGAACTCTGGAGTGCCACTTGAGAAATGACAACTTGACCACTTCATTAAGTCACCACACCCCTTAAATAAATATATTATTTGTATTTTAATTAGGATCTAAAAATATTAAACTTTATGCTGTAAAAAAGCATGCTAAATCTAAAGATCATATTAACTTATCTAAAAAAAAGAAATTATAACTGCATCATTGGGACATGTTATTAATTTAATGAAGATTATTTATTATATGACACAAAATAATATTTCTTTAAAAAAATTTAACCAAATAACAAGATTTAGTCATGCTATTGATTCTCTACATTTAGTTTCTACAAACTGTCTAATTATATATAAAAATTGTGTATATGAATGAGAATTATTGTTATCTATTTCTAACACTACTCTCAATCTGTCCTCTTTATTAACATTAGCTCTAAAATAAATTCCTGGTATATACAATGGATTAAATATTAAACTAATCTATCTTACATTATTACTAATACTTAAATCTAGGTAAGCCATAGCCACTCCAGTTGGTTTAGACTGCAGATAAACTAGTCTGAGCTTCTATTCTTTTTATAATATTTTAAAAG
>CAJVPZ010000192.1:0-23035 GCA_910592135.1 Racocetra fulgida | reverse complement strand
TCTATTTTGGAGAGGAACCAGAGTGCGTAAACTGCCAGCTGCGGCATTACGAGGATTGGCTAATAATTTATGACCGGATTTTTTTAATTCTTCATTCAGGCGCAAAAACTCTTCTTTTTTCATGTAAACTTCCCCCCGCACTTCACAATTAGCAACTTCTTTTAAAAAAAGAGGAGCATTTTTTAATAGCCCTTTATTAAAAGTTATATCTTCCCCAATAATTCCGTTGCCACGGGTGCTGATTTGGGAGAGGTGGTGGTTACGATAAACCAGACTCACCGATAAACCATCGATTTTTCATTCGCAAATATATTTGATTTCGGCTTCGGTTTTCAATATCTTTTTCACTCTTTCATCAAATTTCAGTAAATTCTCATAATTATCCACACTATCCAAACTTAACATGGGATTTTGGCGTGCCACTGGACGGAATTTGGGGCTGGCAGTTTGACCAGCTTTTTGGGTTGGAGAATTAGGCAAAATATAATTGTATTTGGCTTCTAACTCTCGTAATTCTTGTCAATGCTTATCATAAACCGCATCCTCAACACTAGGCTGATTAAGAATGTAATATTCATAATTTCATTTTTCAATTAAGGAAATCAGTTCTTTCATTCGGGCCATTGGCACCTCATTTTTTTTATTCATTGTGACAAAAGGCTATAAAAAGATTTTAAGAAAAGCAAAGAGGTCCTCGGCGAACTTTCTTAAACCATAATAACAATGGTAAAAATGATGGTTGAGGCCAAGCAAGAGAAAATAAAAACCTTAGGAAAATTTTCTTGCGGAAGCAGAAAAAAAGTTAAAAATTGAGGTTTTCTGAATTAATTCTTGTAATTAATTCTTGTATAAATATAATTAAAGGTTAAAAAAGTAATATGGCAGCATTCACAAAAAAAAAAAACAAGTTCTCCTTATGAGAACACATAAAAAGAATAAAAGCAGTGGAGGTCCCGCGTTTTTTTAAAAATCTATAAAATGAGTGTAAAATAATATAAGGCATTTAAAGCATTGACAATAATATACAATATAAATAGTAATAAATAATATGGCAATAGATATATTCAAATACAGAGATAAAATAATACAAGAAATTTACAAATTTGCTGAAACTGCCGGTGTAGAATCTATTGAAATTAATGAGGCAATTAAAGAAGCAAAAGAAGATGATGCTAATTTCAGAGAATTTGCGAAAGACAAGAATACATGACGCGATTTTATATATGGTAACGAAGATATAAACGCTATTGATAATGTTAAAGAAGCTTGTTTTAAAGTGATTAATAATTTGAGTAAGAAAAAACGTGAAAAAGAGTTAAACAAAAGCAAAGAAGATGTTAAATGATGAAAAGAGGAAAGCGATTATTGGCACGAAAGGAAGGAATGATGAAGAAAATATAATGCTGGTGAACTAGATTGACAAAAAGACCAAAGTAAAAGGACTGAGGAAAATAAGAAGAAATTAGAAGAATCAGAAAAAAACCGAGAAAATGATGAAAAGAAAGAGAATGAGCAGTGAAAGAAAAGGTTTATTGGGGATATTGAAATGGACCTGATTGAGAAAAATGTCACGGGCGAAAAATTAAGTGAAAGGCTGAAAGTAAGTGATTGAAGAGAAAAAATTAACGGAGCGACTGATTTTTATGAGGCTTTGTCTCGTCGCTCTAATCTGTGAAGCATAATTCGTAAATTACAAGATGAACAGGAAAAAAAGTTTACTTGTGCCAGTTGTGGTAAAGAAAAAGAAAAGTATTACAACTGACCTACGGCAGAGGGCAAAAAATATTGTTCTGCTGAGTGCTGAAATAAAGGTGAAGGCAAAACACCAAGCAGCAACTCATACGGAAATAATTTCGGTTTTTCTAGTGTCAGCGAATTCTTTGCGTGGATGAAAAAATTAGGGGTAAACGAGATTAGATTTGATGTTGATAGTAACCAAGTAATAATTAGTTGTAATGGCAATAAGAAATTAAAGGTTTCCGAAGCAGGTTTATCAACTAGACAACAAGAGGCGTTAACAGAAAGATTCGAACAAGATAGTTCGCCCATTACTTTTAGTCAGATTAGCGATGAGATTAATAAAAACAAGAATAAAAATGGCAACGGTGGAATAATTGCTGCTATTGTAGTAGTCGGAGTAATTTTCGCAGTGATTATTGGGGTGATTATTAATAAGAACAAAAAAAGAGATTATTAAAATTTTGTAGCAAGTTGAAATTGGGGAGTAGTTAATGCTCCCTAATATCTATTCTTTTCAATAAAGAAATTATTGGATTAGATATTAGTTGAAAGTGGAAAAAATTGAGTGTATAAAAAAAGCCGGACAAGCCGTCAGTAATATTTTAAAAAGGTTAAAAAAAGAAATAAGACCAGGCATTTCTGGCCAAGATTTAGATAAACTGGCCCAAAAATTAATGAAAGAACAAGGAGTTCAGTCATCCAGCCTCGGTTATAAGGGTTTTTCGGCGTCCATTTGTGTGGCTATTAACCATGAATTGACCCACGGCATACCGGATGAACGGGTTTTTCAAGAGGGTGATTTGGTCTCAATAGACGTAGCCTGCCATTACCAGGGTTATCATGCCGATGCGGCTCTGACGACCATCGTCGGAACCGGAGATGAAACCAAAAAAAATCTCCTCAATACCACTAAAAATAGTTTATATTACGTTATTCAAAATATCCAACCAGGACTTACTACTACTCAAGATATTGGTGCTATGATAGAAAAATACATTCGAACTCGTGGTTATTATCCCATTAAAGAATATGGTGGGCACGGCATTGGGGAAAAACTTCACCAGGAGCCATTTATTCCTAATTATAAAACCCCTAGCAAAGGAGAAATCATTAAAGAAGGAATGTTTATTTGTATTGAACCTCTGGTGCAGATTGGCGATGCCAAAGTGGAGGTTGCTGCTAATAAATGGACGGTTTTTTCCAAAAATGGTCATTTGAACGCTCATTTTGAACATACTGTATACATTGGTCCTACTGGTGCCGAAATCATAACCAATTATGAAGAATAGACGTGGATATTTTAAGTTAAACAAAGACAAAAAGCATAGAGAATTTTTTACCACTCAAGGCGAAGTAATTGAATTAATAAATAAAAAAAAATTTCGGGTTGCGTGCGGTAATGGTAAAATAATTGAGGCCGACATGCCGGCTCGCTTTCGGACTAAACAAGGACGCCGCCGGGCTACAATTGTGGTCGGGGATAGAGTGAAAGTAGAAATAATTTTGGGTGATTTAAGCAAAGGACAAATTATTTCTCTGGCGGAAGAAGATGCGGGAGACAAAAAATAAAAAATATTTTGCCGATTTCCCTATTTTCATTCGGGGAATAGACAGAAGAAAATAGATGCTATTTTTGGTTGGCTATCTTTAAAAATCTTTAATTACAAAAAAAATTATATAATTGTCATACAAATGTTGATTACTATCAAAGAAATTTACCAAAAGTTCCAGGAATTAAGCAAACTAGAAAAAATTGCGGTTGGTGGCTGGGTAAAATCAATTCGAGAAAGCAAAGAAAAAATTTTTATTACTCTGAATGATGGCTCAACTTTAAAATCCCTTCAAATTATTGTTCGGAAAAATTTTTCTCAATCAAATTTATTAGAAAAAATTAATTTTGCTAGCACCTTATTAGTGAGCGGTAAGTTAACATTAACCCCCGAAAGAGCACAGAACTGCGAATTACGAGCCTCTAAAATTGAATTAGTTAATCCAACAGCCACTTATTATCCATTCCAAAAAAAAAATATTCCTTTGGAAATAGTTCGTCATTATCCCCACTTACGAACCAAAACCAACTACTTTTTAGCACTTTTTCGCCTCCGTCATAGCATTAGTAAAGCCATCCATGATTTTTTTCACCAAGAAGGATTTTACTATGTTCCTACTCCGATTATTACCAGCAATGATGCAGAGGGGGCGGGAGAAGCCTTTACCATTACTACTGATAAAAAAGAACCTTTTTTCTCGCAACCTGCCAGCCTGACTGTCAGCGGACAACTCCATGCCGAAGCCTTAGCCCAAGGATTAGGTAAAGTTTATACTTTTGGACCCTGTTTTCGGGCTGAAAAATCCCACACTACTCGTCACTTAGCCGAATTTTGAATGGTGGAAGCCGAAATGGCTTTCGCTGATTTAGAAATAATAATCAATTTAGCCGAAAAGATGACAAAATATGTAATAAATTATGTTCTTGACAATAATGGCACCGAATTAGAATACTTGGAAAATTATGACAAGGAAAATAAAAAAGAGATAATTAATAAATTAAAAAAAATTGTTGATAAAAAGTTTGAAAGGATGGATTATGTTAGGGCTCTTGAAACTTTAAAAGAAAAAAAGGCAAATTTTATTTTTAATGATATTAAATGAGGTATGGATTTACAGTCTGAACACGAAAAATATTTATGTCAATATTTTAATAATGCTCCGGTTTTTGTTCTCAATTTTCCCAAAGAAATAACGGCTTTTTATATGAAAGGCAGAGCCTTACCAGAGACCAAAAATAATTCAGAAAAAAAAATTGTGGCTTGTTTTGATTTATTGTTTCCGGAAATTGGGGAATTAATTGGAGGAAGCATGCGGGAGGATAATTATCAAGTTTTAGTAGAAAAAGCCCGAAAAATTGGCCTGGATACTGCTAATTTAGCCTGATATTTTGATTTAAGAAAATACGGTTATGCTCCAAGTGGCGGCTTTGGCCTCGGTTTAGAAAGATTAATCATGTTTATCAGCGGCACAGAAAATATTCGGGATACTTTGGCTTTTCCGAGATTTAATAACAAATTAGAATTTTAAAAATTAAGCGAGAAAATTTTTCGCCCATTTTAATGATTAGACAGATAAAAAAATGAGGGCTTGAGACTAAAAAAATGTATAAAATTAAGTTGATGTCCTTAATGGCTGGATTATAAAAAGGTTGAGATAACAAAGAAACACGACACAATCCACAAAAGTAGCACTTCTCATGAATTTTTCCTGAACATATCAAACTCCTGGTAAAGGTTGATGGGCTAATTATCGTTGGCATCTAACCGAACCAAGTGAAAATTTGGAACTAAAATCTAATAGTTGAAAACAAACTTTTTTTCGGCAGGGTTGGCAAGGTAAAGTTTTGGAAGTAGAAAGTGTTGGGGCAGCAAAAAAATGCTTGCGGGCCTTACAAAATGGAACCGTTACCGCTTTTGGTGGCAGGTTTCGTGGAATTAGTTATGACAAAAATGCGGAGCGGATGATTAAGCAAGCCCAAAGGTCGCTAAAAGAAGCAATTAAGAAGCATGAGAAAGGAGAAAATGTTGATATTAAAGAAGTTGCTATCGTGCCTGCTTCTTATTATCGTTGAGGAATAATTGTTAGTGGAGTTTTAATTTTTTTAGTTTTCGTTTTTGTTTTGTATTTACTTATCAAGTATTTAGCAAAAAAACGTAATTCATAACAAGCCGTTAAAATATGAATTAATGATGAAAAGACCTGTAAAAAGATGAAAATTAAAGTTGAAAGCCGAACAAAATCCGAATATTAAATTAACTTTATATTCCTCCCAATTTTCATGAAAAACCCCAAAAAACGTTTACAACAACTCCCCTCCCAACAACTTTTACAAGAAATCCAAGAATTTATTGCTACTCGTCCTAACCACAAAAGAGAAAGAAAAAGATGAATCCATTATTGTTTATTTCTCCTCTGTTGAAAAATCGGCTTGCGGGTCAGCGAAGCCATTAATTTTAATTTAGAATTGCGACATCCCGAGTCCGAATACCAGGATTTATATTTGCTGCGAGGCAAAAGAGGAAAAGACCGATATGTTTATGTCTCGCCAGAAATAGCCGCCATATTAAAAGAGCATAATTGACAACCGAACCAGACTAATCGCCGGGATTTTTGGGAGTTTTTGTGACGGGTTCGCTATGATTTACAAATCAGCCCTCATACGGAATTAGCCCCTCATACTCTCCGCCGCTGTTTTGCTACTTATAACCTTCTAGCCGGCATGCCCCTCAATATTTTACAAAAAGTTTTAGGACACAGTCGGGTTTCTACCACCTCTCTCTATATTAAAGATAGCGATTTAGCGAATCTATTAAAGTTTAAGCCCATTTAAAATTAAAATTATATAACAGTATGACAGCATTCACAAAAAAAAAAAAAAACTAATAGCCAGTTAAGCACTGGTTCAGAGAAGGGAAATTAAGGCTATGTTTATCGGAACCAGTGAAAAATTGAAGCAGAAAATCCGAGAATTTAACGCCAATTCGGGTTGATTTATTTTTAGCCAGGGTGATTTACAACCCGATTATAACGCTATTTCCGGAAAAAGGTATAGTATTGTTTCCCCAGAATTAAAACGAAAATTGGGAGAAATCATTTCGCAACGAAGAACAGCAGAGGATAATATTTCTTCCTCTCCGACCATTATTGAGGTTCGATTAACACTTGACCCTCAACAAAACAAAGCGAGTTATGGTCCTCTTAATTATGGTTGATGGTTTGTAGTTAAAAAAAGTCATATTTACCGGTCGGCTCGCGACAGCGGAGGAAATGTGATATCGCTTCTTTCCAACAATGACCAAGAAAGAAATTGAAAGAACGCCAGCACCAGGAATTTGGCTTACATTTTGGGTAGCGAGAATTATCGTTATTCGGACGAATGAGTTGAAATTCGTCAAATTGAGAGAGAGTGGCGAGAACGAGAGCGTCATAATTTCTGAGCCACCCGCCGTTCGGCCCGGGAAGAAATAAGAAATAAAATAAGGGAAGCCAACATGGATTTGGCGGAAGTTTTCGCAGCCGGAGGAGAATATTTTGATTTACAACCTTCTTATTGTTTTTGCGGAAATACAACCAAACGAGCAAGCAGAATGATATTGAGACCATATAGACCTCTGCCTAGACCGGGAAGAGAAAATTAGGGAATTCAAAAACGAAATCATGAATATTGTGGAAAGAAGTGTCGGACAATTTAACCAACGCCGTCAGCAAGTCATCGATCAAGCCAAGCAAGAAGCCCAAAATAAAGGAGTGCAGTTAGATTTTAGTTATTGAGAAGGAGCGGTTTATGGATGCCGAAATAGTGAAAGGTTGAACGACTTACAGAGACGGCTGAATGATCTAATTCGGGACCTTACTAATATTGGAGAACAAGCCCGCCAAGAGAGGGAAAGAATGACCCAAGAAGAAGCCCAAGCCCAGCAAGACCAAGCCCAAAGAGAAAGGGAAGAACAAGAGAGGAGAGAAAGAGAACGCGAAGAAAGAGACCGGCAACGAGAAGAAGAACTGCAGAGCGAACAGGAGGAAAGGAGCCGAGAAACAGAAGACAATTTTAAGTTTAAAGATGCTGAAATCGCTCGAGAAAAAGAAGCACTAGAGCAAAAACTAGACGACTTGAAAAAGAAATTGGACCAGCCAGAGAACCAAGACCAGACCGATAATTCTGATTATGAAAATGAGAAAAAAGATTTAGAAAAGAAATTGTGAGATTTGAGAATGAATAATTTCACTAGTGATCCATCTCCTAATGACAGGGACAACAATCCACCTCCTCCGCCAAGCGAAGAACCAAAAATTTCTACTAAAAAGGCAGAAAGCAAACTTAATTGACTAGCCATAATCCCGGCAATGTTTATTGTGGGGGGAATAGTCCTGATTTTTTTGAGGTCAAGAAAGGGTCGCAAAAATAAATAAACCATTCTCTTATTGAGTTGTCAATGCCTAATTTTCTAAGCAAATTTAAGCAAAACCGGACAGTCTCTTTTAACTTTATTTTATTAATTTTTTTTCTTAAAAGGAAAGCCTAATAAATGTAAAAAATAATTATTTTCCTCACGAGAATTAGATTTAAAGACAATGGTAATTTGGACCCCTTGATTTTTGAAAGTTAAATTATAAGGAACTCTGAAAAAAATGTTTAAATCATTTATCCCCAAATTATAATTTCCGTCTTGATCAAATTTTTCTTCAGAAAAGCCTTGAAAGTTAGTAATTTCAGGTGCTTCGAGTTTAATTAATCCAAAAAGAAAGTTCCAAGCCCTTTTTTTTCTTAATGTTACTTTACAACCAATCGGCATCCCTTCTCGTAGTTTGAACCCGGTAATCGATTTACGAGCATAAGTAATAACCGGTTTTTGGCCGTATGCAATTAGCATAAGGGCTTTTTCGGTAGTTTCCAATGTTTTTTTGTCGTTGACCGCTTGACTGACACCACTATTAAGGACAATTTTTTCAATATCCGTAGTTTGCATAGGAGTAGTGTGCTTAAATTTTTCTCCTACCAACTTTTTGACCTCTTTTCTTTTGGTTTCCCACCAATCATTTACGATAAGCATATATTATTATAATTTTATGCATGCAAGAGAAAGGAAAGGAGAAAAAACGTTTCGCGTTAAAAATATTAACTATATATGCCTAATAATTTGCAACTCTTTTTCCAAGATTTACAACAAAGAGGAATAGTGGCTAATGTGGCTAATCTAGATAATTTTTACCAACTGGAACTTGAACCAAAAAAAAAGGTGGTTTATTTGGGGATAGATTGCACGGGAGAAAGACTTCATATCGGACATTTATTTTTACTCATTCAGACTATTCGCTTTGCCAAAGAAGGTTTTCAAATTCTCCTGGTTTTAGGCGGAGCTACCAGTAAAATCGGCGACCCAAGTGATAAAAATGAGGAGCGACCGCTACTAGAGGTTGAAAAAATTGAGAATTATCAGGCCAAAATAAAAGCACAAATAGAAAGAATATTAATTAAGCCCAAAAAAAGAGAAAAAAATGACCTTGCCCCTCTCGAACAATTTTACGCTGACAACCCAAAATTACTAAATGATATTTATCAAATATTAAGTGTAAATCCGACCACCAACAAAGACCAACAATGAGAGGATTATTTACGCTATATTTGTCCTTTGAAAGAAAGCAGCCATTTCCGAATTTTAAATAATAAAGATTGATTAGAAAAAATGAATTTTATTGATTTTTTACGGCAAACCGGCAAATATTTGACTATTGCTTATTTATCCAGCAAAGAGACCGTAAAAAAAAGAATAAATACCGGACTTTCTTTTTTAGAATTTAGTTATCCGCTTATCCAGGCTTATGATTTTTATTATTTATACAAAAATTATAATTGTCATGGACAGTTAGGGGGCAGCGACCAGTGGGGAAATTTGACTACCGGTTTAAAATTAATTAAGAGTTTTTACCCAGAGAACCAAACTTTTGCTTTCAATTTTCCGCTGCTGGCTGATTCTAGTGGCAAAAAAATCTCCAAAAGCGAAAGCGGCAAAAAGATATTATGGCTAAATAGCGAACCCAAAGCATTTTTCGATTTTTTTCGTAATATGCCGGACGAGCAGGCCGAAATTTACATAAAGCAATTTACTTTTTTGAACGAAAAACAAATTAATGAGTTAGCAAAATTGAATAATCCTCCGAGCAGAAGGATATTTCAGCGAATTTTATACGAATTATTATGGTTTATTAATAGTTAAAATTATTGTTTTTTTTTTTTTTGTTAAAATCAGAAGCCTAACACCAGCAAGAATGATTAAAATGGTTACTCCTATGACTAGTCCTCATTTAAGCGAAGCAAATAGGGAACTGTTATTATTTGGGGTTTTTTTGTTTCCAACATTATTGTCGTCATTTTCCTCGCTGGGTTTTTTGTTATTTGGTTTACGGTTTCAGTATTCACCTTGATAGAAGTGAAAATTGTCTTTTTCGGTTGCTGAAAGAGAATTAGTAATTTCTTCGAATTTTTTCCAGCCACTTTCGCTCCCGCCGGTGATATTAACTTCTGGTAATTCGTGAGGGTGGTTTAAATGTCTCAACGCACCACCGCCGATTTTTCTCAATAAGTCGCGGTCCTCGGGATTGTTTAAATTTCATTTAATGTCGTTTTTTTGTAGATAGTCGTCAGTATCTTTTTTAATTTTTTCACTTTTTCCCTCCAATATTTCGTTAATTTCTCATAAATAATGCTTTAAACAAGGAGGACAGTTTTCGGTCGTTATTCCGATTGCGTCAATTCATTTATAATATTCTTTTTTGATTTCATGGCGAAATTCCGCCGTTTTTTTGAGGATTGACGCGGCCACAAGAAGTAATTGGGTCAAAAATAAATCCTCAAACCCTTCTCTCGTGTCATTACTGTCAGCAATGGTTCGGCGATAAATCTGCCTTTTAATATCGGGAATGCTTAATTTTTCCATATACTCCTCAAATGCCTCCAAACAATTATGAAAAGTATCTTTGACTACTTCTAACTCGTGATTTTCGTGGTCTGTCATGATTATATTAGTTTTTTATCTTTCTAAGCCGCTACTTGGGCTTTAATGGCCGGATAAGGCTCATAATTTTCCAAAACAATATCTTCAAAACGAAAATCAAAAAGCGATTTTATTGAAGGATTGAGTTTGAGGGTTGGTAATTTTTTGGGTTTGCGGCCTAACTGCTCTTGTACTTGCTCGCGGTGGTTCAAATAAATATGAGCGTCACCAATAACGTGAATAAATTCTCCTACTTCATAACCACAAACTTGGGCTAGCATGGCAGTCAGTAAACTATAACTAGCAATATTAAACGGCACTCCTAGAAATATATCACCACTTCGTTGATACAGCAAACAGGACAATTTGTTATTTTCTGAAACAAAAAATTGGGCTAATAGATGGCAAGGCGGCAAAAGCATTTGCTTAATTTCCGGTGGATTTCAAGCCGTTAAGATATGACGGCGAGAAAAAGGATTATTTTTTAGATTTTCCACTAACTCTTTTAACTGGTCCACACCTCCAAAATTACGTCATTGTTTACCATAAACCGGACCTAATTCACCATATTTTTTAGCAAACCCATTATCGTTTTTAATTTTTTCTCTAAATTCGGCCAAACTTTCCCCCCGATAATCAGAAGAATTTTTATATTTGGCAAAAGGTCATTCATTCCAAATATTTACGCCATTATCGACCAAATATTTAATGTTAGTATCGCCCTTAATAAACCATAAAAGTTCGTGAACGATAGCCTTAAAATTGACTTTTTTAGTAGTCAGCAGAGGGAACCCTTGACGAAGGTCGAATCGCATTTGGCAGCCAAACAAGACCTTGGTTCCAACTCTGGTTCGGTCAGATTTGTTGGCCCCATTTTTCATTATTTCATCCAATAAGTCAAGGTATTGTTTTTCCATGAACTCCGATTATTTCTTCGTCTTTCCTTTCACTTTAATTCTCTTTTTCTTCCCAAATGCCTAATCTTTTTCGTATTTCGGTCACTACATCCGCATCAATTTTTCTCTTTTTGAATCCTTGTTCTAAAGTAATATTGTAAGCGTTAAGTTTTTGGATTTCTTTCATTATTTCTTCTCGTTCAGTTGGCAAGACTCCGGAAGTCATTTTTCTTTCTAATTGTAAGATTTCCACTTCCCTTTTTCAGTAATCTCACAGCAGCATCAGTTTATTTTCGATTCTTTCAGCTTCCTTTCAATTATCATCAAATCAACCTTTATTTTCTTTTTCTTGTCTAGATAAGTCTTTCAACTTATCCAAAAACTTCTTTTTCAACTCTTTTTTCTCAGAGATAAGTTTTCGCAACTGGGCTTCAATGTCCTCCAATATTTTTTCGGCCTTGGTCTTTTTACTACTAATTTCTGACATAGTATAAGTGAATTTTAATGATTTATCAAAATGACTAATTTTTTTTTGCTAATTTTCTCTATTTTTTGGCGAAATTCCTTCTTGTTTTTTTCATCCAGAGCATTATCGGCTTCGTCAAAAATAAATATTTCCTTATTTTCGCTAGTTGTTAAAAGAAGGTCAAGGTCTTTCAACTGTTTCTGACCGGTTGATAAGCCATTTTCCACCAAATTTTCGTGTTCGGCATAAGCAATTTTTTTTCTTCACGCTATTAGGTTTATTTCATTTAATTTATATTTATTGTTAATTAATATTTTCCCCTGGTTGGTCTGATATAATCCCATAATTAGGCTGATTATGGTACTCTTGCCGAAGCCATTTTCACCACTTAGGTGGTTAACCTGACCACGACGAAACTCTCAGTCCAATTTTTTCAATACAGGCTTATTTTTCTGATAGGAAAAACTTACTTTTTGGAAAGTTATACTTTCCACTGGTTCGGAAACGAGAACATTTTTTTGAGTATCGTCTCGTTCTGGTTCAGCCAGAAAGTCATTAATCTGCTTTTGAGCGGAAAGCCCGAAAGGATAAAACCGCAATCTTTCAGCCATTTTTTTGGTATCTTCGGCTAAACTGACTAGGCTGTTAGCAGTTCTAAAAGTTGGTTCGTTGTGGATAAAACGCAAAAAGAGAAAAGGGGCGAATTTTGGTAGAGAATAGGCTGGAATTACGAAAGAGTTAGTAAAAATCCAATCTCGCTTATTTTCAGCGGTGTGGGATTTTTCTAGCGAACGAAGGTAATTTTTCTCATGTTCAGCAACTAGGCTTTTTTTGATAATCAGATCACGATGGTTGACTAAAAATTTTTCTTTTTCTGTCTCTTTTTCCAGCACCTTTTGGAATTCTAGATCTTTTTTGTAATGTAAATATTGAAAAATGATAATTATGGCAGTGCAGAGAAGAAAAAAACCAATTCCTAATCCAAGCATAGTATTTCCTACCTCTTTTCGGTGTTTGAAAGCGGAAATAAAAGTCAAGCAAACCCCTAACATTCAGTAATATAATTGATTGGGAACATAAACCACATAAGTAGTAAAAATCCGAATATTTTGAGTTAGCACAGCCAGAGATTTTTCTTTGCGACGAGGATTTTGTAAGCGGAATAATTTTCGGACCGTTTTTCTTTTTGCTGCAGCCGTAATTTTATTATTAAAATAATAGCCCCAATAAACGTGGGCTACCACTATCGCACAGTAAATTGCTATAAAAACCCCTATAATCAGCAAAAATTTTTTTCAGTTCTCTCCGAATTCCCACTGGCCCAAGTTTCAAAAACCAAGGTCTCACTTTAACTGGTAGGTAGCCTTCCCACCTTTTTTCAGAGTTTCATAAACAGCTTTAAAACTATTATTTGCGATAAGAAAACTGCTAAAACAACTTAAAGTGGTTAGCAAGTAAAAAATAACTGTCTCTTTGCGGTAAATGCTGGTTATCGTTCATCAATTTAATTTTGTTTCTTTCTTTTTTTTTATATTTATTTCTGCCATATTTTTATAATTTTTAAATGCTAAAAGTATAAAAATACAAAAACAGAGTAAAAAGATATTAATTTTTACTATACTGAATTATTTCTTATCTTTGTCTAACTGAAATGAATAATTACTTGTAATATTTTATTCTTAAAATATTCTATTTATTTTTCATAACTCAAATGTTCCTTAATTTTTTGGGCGGCAGTGGCTAAATCGTTTTCTTTGATTGTTAAAATATGATCGAACTCTGCGGCAAATTTTTCTTCTCTTTCAGCAATAATCAGGCGCCGAAGAATTTCCGGCTCGCTGGTGCCTCTTTTTTTCATATGTTCCACCATTCTTTCCGTGCTTTCGGCTTTAAATCAATAAGAAATGGCGTTGTATCCTTTTTCTTGACAATATTTTTTGATTTGCCAAAAACCGGCCACATCCACAATAATAACCCCATGCTTATTTTGGGTTCCTAATATTAAATCAACTACTTTGCCGTGAATTCCGTAATAGTTGCCATCGTAAATTACATGCTCTAAAAAACGACCTTTCTCTAATTCGGTTTGAAAGGTCTCTTTGCTGATAAAATAATAATCTTGACCGTCTTTTTCTCCCTCGCGTGGTGGGCGAGTAGTAGTTGAAATTAATTTAACAATATTAGGGTCCTGGGCTAGTAAATTTTCTACTGTCGTTTTGCCGGTGCCGCTGCCTCCGGCAATAATTAGGAGAGTATTCTTGCCTTTTTTTGTTTTTTCTGGATTACCCTGGTTGCCGGCATATTTTTCGAACTTGCGGATTTTTTCGAGATAAAACTGGTAGGGCTGGTGGCCTTTAGCCTCGGGACTAGTAGAATTACTATCAACAAATCTAATGCCTAATATTTTCTCAGTCTCTTTAATGGTTATTTCCCCCGCATATTTTTGGGTCCGGAAAAAATGGACTTTTCAGTGCCGATTTCCTGGAGGTAAATCAGCATAGAACACATTTTCTTCAGCAATTTTTTGACAATTTTCTATCGTTAAATTAGTCTCCTCAAATACCTCGCGGCAGGCAGCCGCTTCGGGCGTTTCGCCAGGCTCGATTTTACCACCAGGGAAGTTCCAACCTCATTTATCTTTTACTAGCAAAAATTCCCCTTTTTCATTTTGGATAATTACTCGTACAGATTGGGGCAAATGGGCTTCATTTTTGGGCGCGCGAGTTTGTTTAATTATGCCCTGAACTTCAGTCAATATTTCGGTTTCGCTTTGGTCCGCATTAATTATGTGAATCCTTTCGGGGAAAAGTTTTTTCAATTCCCGATAGTGATTTCTTATTCGGTGGTGAAATTCCAAATTTAACTTATCTCAATTGGTATATTCTCCGGTGGCTAATTTTCTTTTTTTTAATCTATCTTGGGCTTTAACGGGGTCAATATCAAGAACAAAAGTAATATCGGGCCAAGGCAAGTCAATCGTCTTTTTAGCAACTTCTTGGATGGTGCCAATTTCCAAACCACCGGCTAAACCTTGATAAACCAGAGTGCTGTCAATATATCTGTCAATCACAACTATTTTTTTTTCTCGCAAGTTAGGTTGGATTACTTTTTTTTCTAATTCGTCAAAAGCCACTAAAATCAGAAAAATATAACTTCAATCACTAGGCAAGCCATTTTTTTCGGCTCCGCGGGATTCATTAAGTAAATGTCAGATTTTTTGCCCTCATTCGGTGTCCCGTCAATTATGAACTATGAGGTCTAATTCACCACTTTTTTTGAGGTTGTTAATCAGGGTAGTTTTGCCGCTTCCGTCGATTCCTTCCAGGGTGATTAGCAATGGCATATATTTCTATTTTATAGCTGGTCAGAAAGGGAAATTTTTGCCCAAAATGGAGCAAAAAAGGGGATGATAAGAGCAGTTTTTTTTGGCATTGTTTAGTTGGAAATAAGAAAAATAATGACCTTAAGTTTTTCTAGTAAGTTTTTTGGAAAAAAAGAGAAAAATATTTTGCCGAAAGAGCAAAAGTAAACCGGCATTTTATTCTTTGAGATTAAAAACATGGGTATTTTTAATAGACAGGAGAATAAGAAAAAAAGATTACAATGTTTTTGAATAAATTACACAATGTATAAAATACTTTTTCTTGAAATTTCCACGCGGGAAAAAAAGTAAATAATTGACGTTCAAAATAATAAGTTAAGACAGTTTTTCTCTAAAATCTGGGGTTCCGGTTAACGAACAAGTGCCGTCAATATTTTTAGGAAAAGCAATTAATTCTTTTAAATTATTAGTGTTTAATATTACCGCCAACAAACGGTCAATTCCTAAACCAATCCCACCATGGGGGGGAGCCGCAAATTCTAATGCTCGCAAAAAATAACCGAAATTTTTTTCTCTTTCTTCCTGCTTATAACCTAATATTTGTAATACTTTTTCTTGTAAATCTCGTTGATAAATACGGATACTACCGCTTAATAATTCCTCGCCATTACAAATTAAATCAAATGCTTCTCCAATTACTTTTTCAGGCTTAATTTTATCATTTAATAGGGGTTCGATATATTTTTTTTTTGGAATGGTAAAAGGGTGTCTAAAAGATTCATATTTTTTCGCTTCTTGATTATACTCAAAAAGCGGTCAATCGGTTATTCACAAAAAATTTAATGCTTGGTCCTTTTGGGGATTTTGGCGTAAATCGGGTTTATCGGTGCCGTATTTTTTTATTACTTGCTGATAGGTTAAAGTCGGAAAGGGGGTGGTTATTTGATAACCAAAAACTTTTTTCAAAACGATTTGGAGCAATTTTTCCACTAACTTTTTGATTTCTCGTTCGGAGGCAAAACTTAACTCTAAATCTAATTGAGAAAATTCAATTTGACGATTACTGCGAGCATCCTCATTGCGAAAACTTTTGTCAATTTGATAATGCTTGTCAAAACCGCTCATCATTAACAACTGCTTAAAAATCTGGGGGGATTGGGGCAAAGTATAGTAACGATTGGGGAGATTAGAGGGCACCACAAAACAGCGAGCACCTTCAGGGGAACTTTGGGCTAGAATGGGCGTTTCAATGTCAACAAATCCTCTTTTGTGCAGAAAATTTCTTATTTCATGGCATAATTTATCCTTAAAAAGCAGAAATTTTCTGCTGCGGGGACGACGCAAATCTAAATAACGATAGCGATATTTGGTATCCTCACTAATATTAATTTCATCTTTAATCTCAAATGGTCATTCTCGGCTGGTATTGATTAATTGATATTTTGTCAACTCAATTTCTAATTTTTTTTCTGACCCCTCCTTTTTTTTGATAAGGCCTCAAACTTTTAATAAATCCCCTTTTTTTCTTTTTTTTAGCCCGGTAATTAATTCTTGGCTCTTAACTACAATTTGAATATAACCGCTGCTGTCCTGACCGATAATAAACCACAAAGAATTACTTAATTTTTTAATATCAACAATTCAAATATAAAACGTGGTGTTTTTATTCAACTTTTTGAAAGTCAATTTGGCAATTTGGGAAAAAGAGGTCATTGTGGCTTATTAAGATAATTTTAATACTGAGTGCGAAATTATTTTCCGCTTTTTGTTTTTAACTGAATTACGCAGTAATTTAACTTTACTGGAAAAGCGGACATTTAATTTGCACATTGTAATAAAAGAAAAAAAAGAGAAAAATATTTTGCCGAAAGAGCAAAAGTAAACCGGCATTTTATTCTTTGAGATTAAAAACATGGGTATTTTTAATAGACAGGAGAATAAGAAAAAAAGAAGCCAAGGGGAGAACATACTCTCCCCATGCTCTTTTTATTATCGGCATTTTTTATTCGTCTTCTTTTTCGTTGCTGCTGGACCAGAAATAATAAGCCACGGCTCCAACGACTAATACTAATACCACTATCAAGGCAACTGTATGCCAAGTTTTTCAGCCACCATCAGGACTTTGACTTTGCTCGCTGGCTTTTTTGGCCGCTTGCATGGCTTTTACTTTGGCGTCCAGACCGCTTATTAATTTATTGAGAGTGGCTTTGCCCTCCGCACTTAAATTTTTGTAAACTGTATTTTTGTCGCCCGTTTCACTATATTTTTTTAATTCCGTTAACTTATTTTCCAGAGTTGACAAATCAGTAGCATAATTACTATCTACATAATTTTTCTCAAATTTTTTAATAAATTCCGCTATTAATTTAGCCAAGGCTTTTTTATCGGCATTACTATCCTTATTGAGTTCCACCAATAATTTTGCCCGTGGTTCTACCAATTGTTCTACATCAGTTTTAATATTATTGTAATTAGCAGAACCCTTAATTATCCCCAAAGCCTTATCTAAACTGGCTTGGTCAGTAACTTGGTCGATTTTGGATTCCGTGATAAGAGTGGTTAAATCAGTAGTGGCTTTTTTTAATTTAGCCAAGGCTCCAGTCGCATATCCCTCCGCACAGGCATTCCCTTTATCATCAAATTTATATTTATTAATTTCCCCTCACTCGGTAGCATTACTACTTTTATATCCTTCCAATTCACTTACCAGATTAGCATCCGTGCCTTTGTTTTTTGCCCAAGCACTTTTACATTTACCAAATATCTCTACTACCTTATTAACCAGCGTCTCGCTATTCAGCACATTATTGTTCTCAATTATGGCCGCTCACGCTTTATCATCACCCATTTTACCTTTGGCTTCTTGCTTAATTTCGTCCAGAGTTTTTTCCGGTTTTTTGGCTTTAATTAACGCCTCATCGGCTAATTTTTTATTATCTTTATCTACTACCTTGTTCGCCAATTCCCAAGCCTTTTTTTGATTGACATCACCTCCCGAATAAGCCCTTAATTCACTCGGTCTGACTTCGGCCCCATTTTTATAAGCCCGATCAATTATTTTGGCTAATTCTTTCAAATTGGTTAAAACTGCCTCATCGTTCTTTTTTAATTCCGCTCGGTTATCGTCAAATATTTTTTTCAACAATGCTTTCATATCATTTCCTCCGGTTGCTGCTCCCACTATTTCATCCCGTGCCGCATCAATTTTGGCATCATCAGGTTTTTTGCCGGTTGGTGGCGGTGTTTGGGTTGGTTTTTTTTGTCTTTTAAGGTCCAGAAATCTACTCGGCCAAAAGACCGAAGCCATCAACTTGGCCGTCTCCTCGGGGTCAGAAGGTCCGCTACCACCCCTAGCTATAACTTCAATAGTGTTTTCGGCAAACAAATTTTCAAACTTTTCTACCCATTTCTCATAACTGGCTTGGTCAGTGGGATTTTCATCTACCAATTGGGCTATTTGGAGCATTATATTATAAGAAGCGTCAACTATTTTTTGGTTATCTTCATTATTCGCATAATCAATAGTATTATTAACTTTCAAAGCAATATAATATTTTTCTAATAATCCCACCGCGTCTATTGGTTTTTTGTCATCTTTTTTTCCTCACTGCTTTACTTCATTGAGGGGATTAATAAAGAAAGCTTTGTTTAAGGCATCATCGTTTGATCTTGCTCTAATTATTTCAATTTTAGTCGCCTCATTTTCTTTATAGTGGTCGGTGCTGGTCCCCCAAGTCCCATCCGCTTGCTTCACCGGATACTGAAAAGTATTGCCACCGGTGGCTGAGATGTCGATGTCTATATTTGTCGTAGTAAAACCTGAAACCACCCTTAACCTAAAATTATTAGCCGTAGTTAAATCTCCCGGCTGAAAACCCCGACAATTTTGCGGGTCGCTTTCGCCGTCAAACTCAGCAGTCAAGCGAAAATCGTCGATATTAGTTTTAGTAAAAATGCTACTAGCCGCTGCATTTTTACCATTACTGCCATCCGCATCCTCTCCGAACTCTCGCCGATTTTTGTTTTGGTTATTATTAGTATTGTTTTTTCCTGGTTTTTGTTTATCTTCAAAAATAGGAAATCCTTTGTAAGTTGGAACCCCAGCGGGATTTTTCTTTATCCCATCTGTCTCGTCAAATATTTTGCTTATTTCTCCGTTCGTTTCATCATTAGTGCCATCTTCCCAAATCAAATTAGCATTACCGGCTCCTGGGTCAAAACCATTCACTAGTCAATTATTACCACCAGCGGCCGTGGCATTATGACGAAGGGCAATAATAAATTGGTTAGCGTTAGCCCGTAATACATCATCCACCTTTTTCACTCCCAACGCTTTTCAAATTTTTCATTCTCTTAATCTCCTATTTCATAAGTCAACTTGTCTTTTATAATAGCCTACTCCATAAACCACTTGTTCGTTAGTATCTGCGGCCGCTTTACTATATTTTTCCAAAGCAGCCAGGTCAGAATCAAGGTTGCGACTAGCCAGGTCTCCCCCGTCTTTCGTATAATGTTGTCCTAATTCTCATAACTTATCTTCCAAAGCCAACAGTGTCGGGGCATAAACAGAAAATTTGCCATTATCCGGGTCGTCACCAACCTTAATGCTAGCCGCCTCGTCATTATCCGTCATTACTACATTATCAATATGTAAATTTTCCAAAATTTTACTATCGGCAAAACTGGTAGATTTTAATACCAAATTATCATCGCCCGTCCCCGTTATATTCAACCAAGATTTAGGATTATTTTGCTCAAATTTTACATTTTCGTCATAATCAATTCCGCTAAATCAAGCATTTCATTTTGCGCGTGCTGCATGTTTACCCCTTACCGAACCTTTTAAATCCAATAAACCTATCACCTTTCTTGCCTCTAATTCAGTGGAACAATTAACCTCAATGGTGGCTATTCCGCTTGCTGCCATTTGAGTATCATTGGTTCGACCGCCAGTTGCTTAGGCATCTCGGCTATATCTAATATCACCAGCCGTGCCATCAGTAGTGCCGTCATCAGTCTTGCCGGTTAACGGAGCACCGGTGCCTTCGGTTTGAAATTTGGCATTACCGCCTAATCCTGTGGACGTACCCAAAGTAATTGTAACTTTTTTTTTGTCCGCATTATCGATTTCAATGTTGTCTTCTAAATTGTATTCTTACTGTCATATAATATTACTAATTTTAATAAATTTATGTTGTCAGAGAGAGAGACAAGAAAATTGAGGAACTGAGGAAGCGAATTGCCAAATTAGAGGCTATTGTTAATCGCACATCCCAGCAAGAGCAGGAGTTAAAGGATAAAAAGCAAGAATTAGCCGAATTAGAGAAACAACAATCACAAGACCCTAAAAAAACCAACTGAACTCCTTGGTTAATTGGAGGGGGAATTATTATGGTTCTGGTGATAATTATTACTTACTTGCTAATGAGAAATAGGGAAAAAGAGATATAAGGATCCGATAAGTTCCCATAAAGGGGTATTATGACAACTGTTTAAGAAGCATTTGTGTTCTTGTATCCCTTTTATAGGGTATATTTTATGGCTAATTGCTTCTGTCTGTTAGGGATTTGACCTAATTTTATTTGGGGGGTTGTTGGGTTTGGGCTTGGAGGGGAGTTTCGCCTTGGTCTTCTTCCTCAGGGATTTCAAAACTTATTTCCTTAGAACCAATTTCACTAATTTTTAGACTTTGTAATCTCTGAGTAATTTCCCTAGTATCTATCATTTTGCTGGTAGTGATGGCATTAGGATGAATTTGGTAAGGAGTGTTTTGGGAGAAAGTGTTGTATTCTTCTTCTAGGGCTTGATATTGTTGATAAAATGGAGGTGATCGCTCTCATTTAACTCCTTGTTCTCAACCACCAACAATCTTTCATAATTCCCTAACACTAGGTCTCTTGGCTGGGTCAGCATCTCAGCATTTTTTAATTAGGTCTTTTAATAGTTGGGGTAGAGGAATTTTGTCTATATCTGGTCTGTATCCTTGACAAACTTTTAGGGCTAATTCTAAATCATCCACCTCTGGGTAAGGATATTCATTAGCAAATAATTCATAAGCGATGATGCCCCAAGAGTAAACATCTGCTGCTTGGGTGTATTTTCCTCCTTGTAAAACTTCTGGGGCAACATAAGGAAGGACACCGAAGATTTGACCTTCTTGTTTTTTGAAGTTGGCTGGTCGGCTGAGACCGAAGTCGGTGATATAACTAGGAGGAGAATAAAATTTATTATCACTAACATAACTATCATTCAAAATATTCCCACTATGGAAATCACGATGAACTAGGTTTTGGTCGTGAATATCTCTTAACCCCTTAACAATATTTCATAATTTTCCAATTTTATCTTTCAAACTTAATTCTTTATTCTTATTTTGTAATAATTGTCTCAGATTGCCATCTTTCATATAATCCATAACCATCACATAATTTCCTTGGGGGTCTTGGGAAATGCCATGGCATTTTACAATATTATTATTATCACTATCAAACAATTTAGTATTAGTAACCTCAGTTAGGAATTCTAGGGTGATGGATTGGGAGTTGGTAAGGGATTTGAGAACTACTATCATATCTTTATCATAAAGATCTTTTCCTCACTTAGCCTTATATATCTTGCTAAAACCACCCTCGGCTAGATATTCAGTGTTAGCAAACTCTTCGTAAGGAATTCATGGTAAATTGTCTTCATCATCATAATCTTTTCCTTGTTGCTGAATAAACTTATCAATTAATTCTTTTCCAGTTAAGTTCTTTAAATCCGACTGCCATTCTTTCTCAGCGCAGGGTTGGCATCAGGATTGGCTGGTGTTAGGTTGAAGGCATTTAGGGCAGGAACCACACTGGTTAATTAATTTTTGGTTAGGGAGGTTGTTATATTTTAAGTCTATTTTTTTTAAGTTAGTAAGATTGGGAGGTAAAGTGATGTTGGCTAGTTTATTATAAAAACACAAAATTTCAATTAAATTAGAACAATTACTAACATCTAGGCTAGTTAATTGATTGCCAAAACAATCAATTTTCTCTAACTTCTGACAATTAATTAATTTGAGAGAAGTTAGTTTATTCTGATAACATTTAAGTTCCTTTAAATCAATAAAATCAGACAAATCAAGGTGACCTTCGAGGTTTTTTCAACTAATTTCTAACTCAGTTATTTCACTTCTGGTTTTACCAAAATTATTTATTTTATTCCCTCATGCTCTTTCATTCTCTCTTATACAAGTTCCCTCTGGGGGATAATTCTCATCTAGTCATTTTTGAGCCTCTACACATTTGATAATCTCAGCCCTTTCTGGTAAGTTTTTGAAAGTTAGTTTAGTTTCATTTGCTGAGAGAGAAATATATACTTTTATACCACTATAAGTAAAATCCCCTAAATCTAATTCTCCTTCTAAGGTGGGTTCGGTGAGGTAGATTTGTGATACTTGACCTCTTTTCCTTCATTCTTTTGTTTGACAAGGATATGGATTATAATCAGTTCAATTTTCCTTTCAACCTTCTTTCGGATACTTCTTATCCAATCATCCTTGGCTCTTTTTACTTTTGTCATAGTATTCTTCTCTCAATTCCTCTAAATCTAATTCTGATTGGAGATTATAACTTTTTGCTTTTAAATAACTGGCAAAATTATAGTCAGCAGGAGATAAACCTTTTTTAATTCATTGTTGAATTTCCTCAGCAGTGAAGTCATGTTGTTTTCATAATTCTTGTAGTTGAGGAGTAAAGTTAGGATGAATAGTCTTTAAGTTTTCTCACCCAACATAATCTTTTCTCAGTTTTTCTAAACTATTTTTGTCTAAGTCTTTTGGTTCCCTATGACCATTATTATACAAATATGCAGCAAAGTCAGCCTCTTGGGGAGTTAATCCTGCTTCTATTCATTCTTTAACTTTCTCGTAAGGGAAAATTGGTTGTTCGGTAGAAGTGTTAATTCACTTTTCTCACCCATTTTGTAATTCCTCAGTAAAATCAGGATGGATTTCTTGTCAGTTTACCATAATATTTAATTTTACTGATTTTTATAATATTCGTAGATTAGGTTTTTAACCATGACTTTAAAATAATCA
>CAJVPZ010000191.1:0-23038 GCA_910592135.1 Racocetra fulgida | reverse complement strand
TTTTTTATTTACTATGTAAAAATTCAATATACCATGCAGATCATATGAAAAATGATCTACGTACACCCTACCCTTAACGTTAATAGTAACAACCAGTATAACAAATAATAGAAATATTTACATAAAATACTGTATCAATACGTTTTCGTGTAACCGTGATATACTTTTGGATCACGCCATTATGTATTACTATCGTTATGTTTTGGGTCTTAGTCGTGAATCGAGTTTGCTTATCTGACCAACTAGTGTTAGCATGATAGGTACGTACGTATGTATATACAGTATAGTTCAGATTGTGTGTGAATTGAATACTATAAATAGGCTTAAGTGAGCTTCAATTATCAAACGATGATTAGAAATTAGAGAAAATCGATAGCGATCATTTTTATTAGTAATAAAGATTATATCGATTGGAGGATAAATTGTATAATTCTCATTATATATCTAAGCCATAATGAGTCATCATGATAAGAGATGCTATAATGGATATTGTTAAAAGTTCATAATGGTCTGGATGGTGAGAATCGAGATTCGGAACCTATTTGTGGGGGCACTATCAAAAGAGGAAATATTAATCCCTTAATTAATAATATATCATATATTAACGTTAGATATTAACGTTTAAAATAATAAGTATAATAAGAACAAGAAAGGTTCACGAAATCAAATACAAATAAAATGTATTAATTAGCATATATATGTTTTTTATAGGAACTATAATATATTATACGTATACATATTATTTTGTACGTGTCGTTTTGGTATATATAATTATGCAAACAGGCAAGATTTTTTTTTACTATAGCAACTTGTGCGCAGATCATCGATTACGTACGTACTTACGTATAGGATCGTACGTATATCGATATACTGTATTTGAATTAAAGTTGGTTACTATACATACCTTATACGTGTATAATAGCTTTTCGTTTTGGGTTATTATTATAACGATAATAAAATATGTACTAAATAAGTATCTATAACGGTAATCAGATTTTTAAAATCTTTGTAATTATGAATCCGTATGCATTGGAAGATAAGAAATCTGCACTTCCCCCATATTTCAAGATGTAGATGTGCAGCGTAAGTTTCTTACGTATTAGGAAATAAAACTAAGATGAGGTCAATTGTAATATTAGCATTATTAACACTTAGTAAATATATTACATCTTACATATTACACTATATTGATATTGTTTCAAATTTCATTTAACATTATATACTGTATTATTATTATTATCTTTTAATACCATTAACACTTTAAATGAAATCAATAATATATATTAAACACTATATAGTAACTTGTTTTTTTCATTTTTTTTTATATTGATAATATTTATATAATAAAGTTCCAAAATTTTTTTTTCAAAATTTATGAAGTTATCAAAACAATTTTTTTGTATACGTATAACGAACTGTAAAATAAAGAGGGATATTAAAAAGGAAAAAAGAAAACTGTAAAGCTGAATGCTGTAGAATAAAAAAAATAAAATTTAAGTCAGATTTCCAATCAAATATAGAAAAATTAAAGAAAAATCCAGAGTAATTTTTCAAACAATAATATTAAATAGGATAATGATTAAAAACTGTCCATAAACACTGAAAGAAATGAAGACATGCAATCTGGAATAGTAAAAAAAAATTTTTTTATATTAAATCCAATATTATTGATAACGAAAATTAGGTGTAGCCAAAGACAAAAAAAAAGCTTCAATATTCTTATATTTAAACTATATAAGTCTTCCCATCATGAATCATTCCGCCACTTGTTCCAATAGTTAAATAACCACCTTTGCCTTTTAAGTCCAATTTTTCAAGAAGCGTATGATACAAAAATTTGTATGCCCAAAGATTACCCTTTATTCTTTTGATATCCACAATGTATAATCCAGGAAGATTCTTAAGACGACATAGTTCTACTGCAAACCTGATTTCATCACCCGAATCTGTCGTCGGATCACCATATAATACTTCTGGTAATAATGATGGGGCGGGACAATCGGTTGGGCTCGTAATTGTCATCATTGGACCTATTGTCGGACTAGTTGGTGCAGAAGCAGATACTGACTCCTCTGATCGATTTAATTTATGGCTTTGTGACAATGACGATGTAGATAATAATTGATTGGTATTGTGTGAACTTGTACGACGCAACAGTGTTTTAAATGCCCCACTAGTATATTTTTTACGCTTCTTTTCAATGGACAAATCTGATGTACTTTCAGAACTTTCTAATGTTGCCAAAGTGTCCTTGCTCTTTATAGACTTATCTTTAGCAGATGGTTTGTTTTCAACCTTTCTCTTGCGCCTCACGCATCTAACTTTGAATTCTCCTTCTCGCTTTATTTCTATACCCATACTAACTAAAGTTTGTTTGATTACTATGAAAATTTCATATGGTGGTCGCTCTGTCAAAGCTAAATTATCAACTGCACCATGATGTAAACGAAGTTTAGAGTCCACATTAGCCATTGATGTCATTGTAGACTGGCGTGATGATGAAGTTGAATTTGTACTACTATTAGGTTGTGTAACAACTACTGCCGGATTATTTTTTGGTCTCTTGGATTTACTCTTGGAATGATTAGTAGAAATGTCTCCATTTGTTCCAGTTTTGTCAACCTTAGCAATCTTGTTATGAATATGTACACCTTGATCCCTTGCTGTTATTAAAAAATTTACATAATAATTTATTAGAAATAATTATTTATCAAAATATATATAATATATTTTTATATTTGTAACAAATCCACACTGCTTACCCAAAGATTTTCTTCTAAACCAATCCATAACTTTCTTAGCAGCATTAGAACTACTAGAAGACATACCACTGCCGAGGGTTTTTCTTTTATCTTTTGTTGATACATTATTGTTTGAAACAATACTATGCGCTGAATGACTATTTGGCCCTTTAAATGTTTCAACCATAAGGCTCAAAGCTTTCCTCTTACCACCTCTCTTACTCCTAGAATCACTACCATCATCCATAAGACTAGTTGAATCAGATGCTGTATCAGAATGTATATCAATATTTTGAGATGGTGGTAGTGGTAATTGTGTTGGTTGTAAGGGTAAAGTTCTTGAATTAATCGCCGATTCTTTGATAATATCAGAATTGTTAGTGTGATTTGTAACTGATGTTCCATTTTCTATTGGCGATGGGCTATTTCCTGTATTTTGAATAATTTTTTCAGAAGAAGCTTTTTTATGTCTCTTTTGGCTTACAGATGATAATGAATCTTGACGATCCGGAATTGCGGGTAAAGGCATGGTGGGCGGTGTGGTTGAGGGTGGAAGTTTTTGTTGTAGTAAATTATCATTGTTATTTTGTGTAATATTCGAAGATGCATTTGTAGAATTTTGTTTATACCCTGGTACCATTGATAGAAAATCTTGGGATCCCGTTGGAGGACCATGTACAGTCACAGGTCTAGTACGTGGCGCATCCCTCTTTTTTGGTGTTTGAGATGAACTTTTCTGTAAATCCGATTGGCAATTGTCATTTGGAGGTGGTAAAACAAGATTACTATTTACATTATTAATTCGTGGTGTTTTAATATCTGTGATTTGATTTTTATTATTGGAATCACTTTCAAACAAAGTAAACAAGCCATTGCCTGCATTTGCTGAATTTCTTGTAGTTGTTGATGGTGTTCCTGGTGGCGTACTTCCTGGTCCACTACTTTTATCTGAATTACCAGATCCGGTTGATGTTATACTAAAGTGTTTCTCTGTTTTAGAATATGGTGTAGCCACTACAAGATTTTGTGAAGTATCATTTTTGGTAGTGTCATAATCATTTATTAATATCTCTTCCTGTTCTTCAGCTAATATCATGTCTGATGTTGCTACAGGTACAATGGTCGAACCAAGACGAGTTCCATCGACAAATTGAAAATCATCATCGGGATAATCAATATATCCCTCATGATTATTATCATTATCAGGGTAATCGTATTCTACTTGAATAGTATGACGTTTAACGGTAATATTACCAGAAGCAGCGTTCTCTTGATCCACAGCATAATCAGTAGTTAAGAAATTGTTTGAAATAGAAACTCCAGATTGGATATATGCATCTTGTGATGCTAATGAGTTCATCGGATTTGCAGCTTCCTGTATAAAATATAAATGATCAGGAAAATCTAAATTATCTATCATCTTTAGAAAATTCTATTTGTATTTGAGTAAAATTTTTTTTTTTTTTCGAAATAAAACAATCACCTCCAATTCTTGGATAGAATATTCAAATAATGATGAATATGGTGCCAACCATCTAATAAAATCATAAGAAATATTATTAGTAATAATAAAGTAAATTAAATAAATTAAATAGAATAAAATCACAAATAAAGATTATTAATAATAATAAAGTAAGTTAAATAAAAATTAAATAAAATTAAATATAATAAATTTACCTATGAGACATTATAGTTTTCATATCACATCTCTTTGCTGGATCAGGGACAAGCATCTTTCTAAGTAAATCCCTAGCATCAGGGCTTACGTATTCGGGGAACACCAACGGAGTATTAATAATGTATTTGTATAATAGATTTATATTATCACCATCGGGGTTTGAAGGATCATCATCAAAAGGAAGATATCCTGACAACATGGCGTACTATTACCAAATAAATAAGTCACACACATTATATAGATGAAAGAAGGGTAGATTAAAATGAATAAATCATAAATTACGTACTAGAATAACACCACAACTCCAAATATCTACAGCACTTCCGACATATAACCCTTCGCTGATTACCAACTCTGGTGCAGCATAACAAGGACTACCACAAGATGTAGCCATCAAATCATCATGAGCACCATTGAATTGATTTGCAAATCCAAAATCAGTAATTATAATATTTCTATTACGATCTAATAAAAGATTTTCCTTTTTTTTTTAAAAAAAAAATCCACATAGTAAATATTTAAAATAAACATATTAAAAAACAAAAAAATAAAATAAAACATAATATAACATACTAATTTAAGATCACGATGCACGATATTTTTTTGATGTAAATAATTCACTCCACTAATGAGTTGAGCAAACAATCGACAAGCATCTCGTTCTTTGAGGTATCGATGTGCTAATATATGATCAAAAAGTTCACCACCTATTTAAAAGTTTATTTATATACACAAAAAATTATTAATTAATTCGTTACAATATAAATATTATCTATATGTGTAATGTGTAAATATATAGATTTTACTTACCTGAGGCGTATTCCATGATAATGCCAATATACCGATCTGCCTCGAACACGTCATATAATTTTACAATATTAGGATGCATCACACTCTATCGACGTATCGAAATAATTTAGAAATGATATAATATTTAAAATATTGATAAAAAAAAAAAAATAAATAAGAGTTAATTTATTCATTACCCGTAATACTCCTATTTCTCTTTCAATTTTTGTTAGTCGAGATGGGGTATCTACAGAATCTTTACGTATGAGTTTGATTGCGACCTTTTAAATATTTTAAAAATTTTGAAATTATTTGAATTTTCAAAAAATGACACGATTAGCAGTTATAATAGGTTAAAAAAAAAACTTTCAGAGAAAGCAAAGATCAAAGTTAGAAAAGAATTAATTCTAAGATTCGTAATACAAAGATCTTACCTCTTCACCGGTGTCCACGTGCATGCCAAGTTTAACTTTGCCGAATTCACCTTCGCCCAAAGTTTGTAACAGTAGGTATGGACCAAACATATTGCCTCTTCGTGTGGATGCGGAGTTTTGAGATACTTGTGAAGGGTGGGATACTTCAGGATATCGAGGATAGTTCATTGGAACAGGAGTTGAAACAGGACGACCTCTAGCAGACTGTAGTTGGACATGCTGAGGATGGGCAGAATTTGGCTGTTGTGTGGATAAGTGAATTGTTGCCGCCATTAATGCAGGAATTTTAGGTGTATAGTGTACCAAAATTGTTTGATGATGAAGGCTAAGTGTGAAAAAGAGAGTTTATAAGCTATTGACGCTAGGAAAAGAAAATCTATTAAGAGCTAAGTGTTCTCTTTTTATTTTAAAGACTTCAGAGAAATTAAAGAGGATGTATACGTGTAGGTATACAACTTTGGGCTTCTTGAGCCCGAAAAGAGAAAAGAGCGCGGTGCGATAAACTGAACGGGGGGAGTGACCGATAAACCAGGGTTCGTTGACAGACGGCTTTGGTTTTCTGTTTGTGGTCTTGTGAGGTACTTTCTTGGGGATAAAGTTCCGGATTGGACAAAGTCTTAAAGGTGAACCATGAGCCTATCAAAATATTAGAACATGTTTCACGGCTGACCGTATATATATTACATAAAAAAAAACAAGAATTTGCAAAAAGGATCAATATGTATTGCACAAGCCGATGAGAACCAGTGATAATTCCAGGAAGGAAATTATGCCATTTATTCTAAAATAAAATTATCCGTGTTCGGAGAGACCATCATTTAGTCGGAAAATATAAACATAATTTTTTGGTATAACAAACGAACATTAAACCAGAGCGAATGCCTAAGTCCGAAAAGGTCAAATGATTAAAAATACCAATAATCTATTCAATAATATAATTCGATTTAAAACCCTGGAACCTCTAAAGAATGTTAATATATCGCGGTATAACATGATAGGTTCTTGACATGTAGGGAAGTTAAGTACAACGTGCACAAGAGATAATTAAAATAATCTTTAGTTATCCAAATCAGCAATCATCAAAAATAAGTAATAATTTTTGTAATTCCTAACATAAAGGTACAAAATGTATTGTTTGCATTTTATCAAGCCAATACGTGTTGAAATTCATTTAAATGACAAACATTGATCATCATGTCGACCAAATTTTAAGAATTCGGCTAACGCTAACATTACAAATTATACGTACGTATAAAGGTTTAATTACCCGATATAAAAAAAAAAATTTTTTTAACTAATGAAATCGGGTGAATCGGGTACGTATTGGTACTCAAAGCAAATATTACTAATCATCCCTGTACCAATGCATCAAGATCATATTAATCTAAGGGGATCAAAATAAGTAAATTAGATTACTTTACCGTTTTATCAAAGGAGGTTTTTTTTTTTTTGAAAGTCCAAAAATTCACCATTTAAAGCTAAAAAGGGGAAAAAAACAAATACATATCTGACATAGGTACGATCAACTGACCTGTGAAACCAACTTTCAAACAAGATTATTACAATTAAATATCTGGCGCAGTTTTCCTGATACGTAAATCCAATACTAGATACGTAATGGTAAATAGATAATCAAAAATTGGTACTACGATTTGATAACGATACAAAGAGTGATCCGTGCGAAGAACAGGTAATTTCAATTTTCGGCTTTTAGACTAGACCACAGCTAGGCATATTGGTATATTCATCAGTATATCATTGAAGCCACATACATAACGTGATCTCTTCCATCACCTTAAAGCATTATTATTGAATATTGAATACTAAAATGCGTGCAACCTAAAAATGCGAGCGATTGACTGAAATAAATTTTACGATAAAACTTTTTTATTAGAAAAATGTAGTTGCATGAATACATCATACGTATTGATCATTCTGAAGACGGCGATAGATGATTGGCGCAAATCTGCACCATAACCCAATCCCCAATAAGTTTTTCTTCTATCCTTTATGTTCTCAATAAATTTAAATAATGCAATATTAAGTTTTTGAATTTACAAAAAATATATACATTTGAGAAATTATTTTTACGCTCAAAATACCAATTAAATAAAGAAATTGATAAAAGAATTGCCAAAAAAATGATTACTATTGTATAAGTTAATGTTCATCAGTGTTCATCAATGTCATCATGAGACGTTATAATGTTAAAAGATTCATCTAAAAGATTCACCTAAAAGATTCACCTAAAAGATTCACCTAAAAGATTGTTGTTAATAATCCATCATTACTAATAAAAATGTAAAGCTTTCACGCCAATTTCACCCTATACAAGAAAAGAAATATAAAATATTTAAATTTTTCAAATTCGAATCACTATCAAGAATCTCAAGAAGCTTCATCGTTGTCAATTGATCCAGGAATTGGAATAATTGAAAAATAAGTCTACCTGGTCAATTGACAACACGGTAAAATATCAAACAAATTACTTACAATAGCTACAAAAACAGCCACAACAATCAACCAGATTATAATCCACGTAATGCGTGTCATATTGTAACTACCAACATCTTCACGCAACATATCCAATAAATCGCTAATGACTTTACATCGGTCATTAAGGAGTTTAGCCCGTTGAGAAATTTCAAGATATGCTAAGAACCGAATAGCATTAATAATGTTTTCTAAATAATATTTTTCTTTTATGTCTATAAAGTACTAGTGAATTACCTCTAATAGCACTATACAGTGGATCCAAGGACGGCTCTGACCAAAATATTTCAGGAGTATCTATAAAGAAATATATAGTATATATGATATGTACGTTATAATAATAATAAATAGTAATAATAAATAATAATAAAGAATAATAGTAACTAATAATAATAATTAATAATAATAATAATAATTAATAATAATAATTAATAATAATAAGAATAATAATAAATAAGAATAACAATATTAACAATAACAATAACAACAATAATAATAACAATAATAATAATAATAACAATAATAATTATATTATTATTAAATAAACATTTATAAAATAATCAAATAATTTCTAAAGTTACCTAAAACATTGGATACTAAGTTAACATTCATTCGTAATTTAAACATTTCACCGCTTAACTTTGTGACTTGAATTCGATTCCTGGAAATATACAAACCACCATTTTTTTTAATTTTTTTTTTAACCATTTAAATAACAATAGCTTGCAAACTTACAAATCCAAACGGCCAGTTTGAGCCAACATTTTTGGTATATGTTTTGTCCTATCGATAGTATTTTCCATTTGCCATTCATATAAAGTTAATTTTGTACTTTGACTCATAGCATGACTGATAGTTAATTTAATCATATGATTATCAGACTTTAAAGTAATCATATCATTGAAAATTCTAGGTTGTCTGGTGGAATTAAGATCATATTGAAAATGAAAAGTCTCACATTCAACATCATCATCTTTTAATAAACGAACCGAAACATTTGACATAGCAAGATCATCAAGAATCATTTGTTCTTGATCTTCAGTCATATTCCAAAATACAACTACACCATAATCAAAATAAAAAACTTCACCAATATTTGAGAGTGTATTTTGAGTAGGTTTTGGTAAAGGATCACTTATTCCAACATTATCATAACCATCTTCATTTTCAGACATTACAAAATAAGAATTTACTTCATTATTTTCGAAATTTTCTATCTGCCTTTCCATAAAAGAATGTCCATTTGGAGAGTGTACTGCAGTGGAAGAAGAAATCTTTGTAGTTCTGCCTCTCAACAATGGAAAATGGTAAGGAGCATATACACATTCATCATATAACCTACGTAATAAATATTTAACAATAAATTAATTAATAAAAATAGATAAAAATAGATATAAATGAATATAGATATAAATGAATTGATATAAATACAATTATTGATACGGTACATTGGTTGAACATTGTGCTCTTCTCTCAAAAATCTCATCAACTTTTTAAGATAATAACCTTCAGCCGTACAATAAGCAGTTGCCCTTTTAATTAGATCAATTAAATTAAAAGATTAATTAAAAGATTAATCAAATTAGAAAATTAGATTATTATTAAATTTATTATTTAATAATTGCATTAACAAACGTATAGATACCTAGGATATTTGTTGATTTCTCTACTTTCTTTGGGCATTCTTTCAGCATCGGTAGAATCATAATTATTAACTGGAGGGTGTGGAACTAAAGGAGTGACAGGCGTTTCAGCATAGTCAGAAAGCTCACTAGGTGGTACATCGGCTTCTTCAGGAAGTAAAACTAGTTTTTGAGCGGTTTTTGTAGTTCGTGAAGGAGCATTAAGTTTTATCCTGCTTCCAGACATGGTGGATTGTGTGGTAGGAATTATTAGAGGATAAGGTGGTTTTTTAACTCTCACTTGAGTCGTTCCAGGAGAACTTGCTACGTCAGGCTGTTGAAATTTAAGTTGTGCAGTACGAGGAGAAACAGCATTCTCAGTCAATTCAAAGGCAGTTACAAAATCCGCTGATTCAGACATTTTTTAATTGTTTCTACGAAAATGCGATATGTATCAGATATAAATTTCCTCATCAATCAAAAGTAACACTACACTATTTCACGAGATTGTATAATCTGTGTTACTGTTGCAAAACTTACATTTTTGATAATCCTGCACTTACTTTTTTGACACACTAAATTTTTTATACTTTTTATTAAAGTTTTATTATAAAAACATACAGTCCTATTGGTTAGTTTTAGGGTATGTTTAGGTGTATCAAAAAAGTAAGTGCAAAAGTATCAAAAAACTTAAGATTTTGCGTTACTGTTCATTATTCATAGGAAGACATTCATCTGATTGGCTAATTTTTGTTGATTTCCCGTGACAATTAACCAATCAAATTACATAATTTATGGGAGAATCGTAGACGAGCGAAACTTACATATTCTTTATTAATTATTCTTTATTAATTAAAGTAGAGTGTAGACAACACCAGGGTGGCCTTTTCAACGTTCGGGTTGATGGTCATTGTCATTGCTACAGCATATAATTAGTAAATGATTTGTAATGGCTGTTCTGTGTAAATAAGCTGCAGATTGGTCTCATCCACCGATTTGGTTTCACCCCAAAATTAGCAATCATGATCGAGAATTATTTGCTATTAAAACTTATTACAAAGCAAGTTTTTACAACAACGGTTTTTTAAACTTACTTTTAATCCATAATTAAGTGTATAGAATTTTTTTTTTTTTTTTTTTTTTATACCTTCGCAATGTCGTGGAAGGGTGGATTTTTATTAGGTATTTTAGTGATACATTTTTGGTTAGCGAGAGTATATATAGCCACACATGCAACTTTTGGTCATCTAATTTAAGTAGTCCGCCCGAAGGTTCTACACTATATGCTATACCTGTAACTTAACTAGGAGATTACCTATTTAAACCCTCTGACGTCTCCCATCCTGCACCACCACCACAATCACACCAATCCATAACCTCATGCTGCTTTTTATTGAAAACCACCCAGATCAACATTTGCTATACTACTTGCACCCTAATTCTATAGATAGCCCAGTAGGATCTACATACCAGGTTACCCTAGGGAGGGTGTAGTACATATTCCCCTAATCTTTCTATGTCCCATGCACTTCCAGATTAGGCTACGAATACTTTCTGCAGCAGCCGAAACCACTACTAGCAGTCAGGGCGAACCATTAAACTGTACAATTCCAGTATCCGATGCCCTTGCAAGGTTCGTTCCAATCCTGATACCCACATCAAGCCGGTCCTTATACCAATCCCTCCCCAACTACCGAACCAGTTAGCCTGAACGGGTCGTTGTACCTAGGCTTTAAGTGCCTTCTGGTTTTACTTCCCTTGGTTCCCAATTCTGTAGCATAGGACCTTTTCCTCCGATGCGACTCCGGCGGCCAGGTTGTGGACCCTTCTTGCCTCAGGGTTTTTGTCCGGTTCTTCGGTCTTCAGTTTTCAACTTTCCGCAATATCGTCGAAGATCTTTACTACCTCCTTACTCGGGTCTTGCCAAACAGGTTTCAATTATTCCGGTTCCTTGAATTTGGATCGCTCAAGAGCTTCTATTTCGAGATGGTAGTACCAAGATTACAGGTGATATACCCAACTGATCGTCGAATAATTGTTACCGGAACACAGGCCTATTTTTCTAAAATCGTTTCCAGTGGGATTCAAACTCTAGACCTGCTGCTTGGGAGGTGACAACTTAACCACTACTCTAAATCGCCACATCCTTAGAATATTTTAATATTTACATATTTAATTATTAGCTGAAAGTAAATTAAAAAGGTAGTTTTTCTGAAAATTGCTTCCAAATTTACCCTTACCCTTATACAACTGATTGTTCAATGACAAACCGATTCTTCACTACCCAAAAATACCCTAGCACTTCAACAACTAGTGATAGTGCTTCCTTTTACAGCTTGACATAGCTGTTCTTTGAATATTTATTGCTTATTTATCTCATATAGAGGCCAAAAAAACTATTTTATTTGAAGGTTTCATTTGTTATTCTTTATGTTACTTAATAACAGAAGTTGTGTAATGGATTATCGAAAAAAGACCTCTAAAAATCAAACTAGTAGATATGTATATTATTTAATATATAATATAATTTGATCAGAATTATATGGGATTTTTGCTAGAAAAATAACTCTCCGAAGCAATATTGATTTTGTGAATAGAAATTAAATATGCTAATCATTTAATCATCCAATTTGAATGATTTTTTTATTTTATAAAGCTTATTTAGCTTTATAAAATAAAAAAAGATTTATTATATTCAAATTAGATAACCAGATAGTTGGCAAATTTAATTTTTATTCACAAAATCAATATAATTACAAAAGATTATTTTTCTAGCAAAGATTTCATATGCTATAGCAATTATATTAATTATTAATCTAAACTTTTTTTTTTTTTTTTTTTTATCTCCTACATCTCGAAGGTCCTTAAATACCTTGGATCTTTTACATCTCTCAAAAGGCCAGAGTTTTTATATTTGTGGAGATTATCGGTATAGTGAATTGGCCACCTATATATCACTGTACTGGTAAGGAAACTTATGCTTTGTTAAGTATGTCATATGATGTCTCAGGATCCTATATTGTGGTATAGGTTCTACATTTTCTATATTTGCAGTTCTCTAACTTCATATGATCCACAAGTCAGATCATTCTTTTATATATCCTTAAGCTGAGTTTTTCTCAATTTTAGCATTATTTGTTGATGGATTATGCTTTATCTGGTTATCTCAGCCCTGTGGCTATACCAGCAGACTGCAACTTGTACAAGTCTTGTTTTTTATTTATTAATGAAAAATTCTCTAAAGATCTTAGCCAATCGTGGTCTTGACAGAGCTATTTGTCACCCAATGAAACTCAAACTCACAACCTTGCAATTGTGATTTAGGAGTGCTAACCCTTATGCTATTGACTTACAGGTCTTTTAACTTAAACTTCAGAAAGTATTAATAAAATAAATATTAAAATTTTTATTTAATTTTAAATTATAAAATAATTATTAATATATAACAAAAAAAAATTTTAATTTACAGTATATTAGTATATATACAAGTATTAATCTGTAGTTTGCAAATTTTATAACATGCAAATTTTATAACCAAGAAATTAAATCTTTGTTTTTAGTTAGGTTAAAAGTTGGTTTAGAATTAAGATGAGATATTAATTTATAGTAAAAATCATAAGTATCTTACCTCCTCAAACTTTTAAATAGAAAAGTTACAGTTTTAAAATTTTTATAGCAAATAATATTAAATAAATATAGATTAGTATCAAAATTTTATACTTTTTTATTATTATAAGAAAAGTTAGATAAGAATTAAAATTTTAATATAAAATTAAATAATTAAGACTAATTTTAACCACCCGTTATTTACTATTAATTTTTATTTCAATTTTAAATTAAAATTATTAAAATTAGAATTAATATTATAAAAAGAGATAAAGTTTAGAGTTAGGGTTAAAGATAGGCTAGAATAAGGTTTTTTATAATGCTGAATATTTTTACTTAATATATCAAATATGATTATTTAGTCTAGTTTTTAAGATAGCATGATGGGGTGGTTATGTAACCAGAAGAGCAAATTAGCAACACTCAAATTAAATTTAATTAAAAATTAATAAAAATATAGAATTTATAAAATACTCAACTTTCCTTGTCAATCATTTATACCAAACTTATGATTAATAAAAAACAGAAACCTGTTAGAGAAAAGTAGAAGAAACAACTATGTATAATAGTTTTTATAGAGGTCAAGAACTTCTACATTTTCTTCAGATTCTCTGTATATTCAGCATACAAGTTAAAAGTGTTCTAGCACAAGATAACTGACAAAAAAAAAGATGTCTTTATACAGAAAATTTTAATAGAAGCACTGCTTCTGCTAACGAAATAAAAGTTAGTTGGTTTAAGAAGAACAACAAGCAAGTTTTCAACACTTTCCTTATCAAAGTTTGAAGCTATTTGCAAACTGAAACCCTTCTCTATACTCCACTCTTGGCCTTTATGAAATTTTATCAAAAAGTAGAAAATATAACATACCAGAACCCCAATGAATTCTGGTATAATTCAGATATTACTAAAAAAGAAACTTTTGTATAGAAATTTATCAAACATTACATTTTTATATAGTAAATTTTTAAATTTTAGTCCTTTTTTTTTTTTTTTAAGTTTTATAACTAGCCTTTTTAGGACTACAGTTTTTATTCAAGTTTATAGATAAAGGGCTTGCTTATAGAACCCCGATACATTTATATGCAAACCTAGCTTGTATTACTAATATTTCTTTATCACAATTACCTGTTATAAGAAGTCCCAGATGTTTTCTTGATACTTTTAGGACTAATTTATCCTTGAGGCGTCATTAGCTAGAGCTTTTCATACCTACAATCTGGCTAACCTAGACTTTAATAACTTACACCGAGTTTGAGAACAAGTACTTGCAAGCTGAAGCCACTACCGTTACCTACTTCTGCTCTTGCAAAGTTCATCTAAACCCCAGCATACACTTTACAGACTATCACCAGTACCTAAGTTCTGTAAGTAACCTAAACTCCCAATCCAGATAGCTCAGAGGGGCTGTGATCTGCCGCTGGTCCCCACAGTTGGGTCTTTTTCCTCCAGTTACTTGTTTAGCGGCCTGGTTGGTATAGTGTCTTGCCAAACACCAGTCCTTATCCAGACTAATAAAATCGGTGTCCAGATCCCTTAGATAGCCTTTTACACAATACCGTTAAAAATCTATGCTACCTCTTTACTTGAGACTTGCCAAACAAGCTTCTATATACCTTAATATCTAGATTTATACAGCTGTTTTACTCAAGTTTTGTATTACTTATGTATTACACTACAGTTCTATAGCTTCCCAATAACCCCTAGTACAACCAAGTTTACAGATCTAATAATTCATTAGATTACACACAGTCTGCTATAACACATTCTGTAAAATTTGAATTTCGTTGCCAGTGGAATTCGAACTCTTGTTCTGCTGCTTGGAGGTGCAACAACTTAACCACTTCATTAAGTTGCCACATTTCTAATTTTAGTCTATTTTATATGCCTATTTGGCTAATATTATACAAACTCAGATCTGAGTTGTATCAAAGTTCTTCAGAGTCCTGGCATATCCCATCAAAAGATCTATCGAAAAAGAAAATACATATATATGTGTATATATATACTTTGGGTTAATAGTATTACATACTTTTTTCTCAAGAGGTTGCAGTAGTTATACTGAGAGTGCCTAATTTACTGATATGAGTTGATGAATAAGTACTTGTTATTAGTTAGGTTGTAGACAATAATTAGATTTCATTAGGAAATTTTAAAGCCTGATTATAATCAGTTGCAAAACAGTTAATCAGTTATAATCGATTGGCTTTAAGCAATTATAACTACAGTGGTGTTAATAATTGATTTATATCAAAATTGATAATAATTGTTAATGATAAAAATTAATACAATTTAAAAGATTATAATTAATAGCAATAATTTATATCAATTATAATTGATAAAAATCTAATCGATTTTAATTGACAGTAGTGATAAAAATCAGTTAAAATCCTTAAATTTTAATTGATTATAATCTAGCTTTAAATTTTCCTAATATTATCAGCTACAACTTAACTGATAACATTTTTTCTATAATATCTGATATAAGCACTATTATTTTTTATATATATTAATTACTTATTAATCATTTAACTATAATATGATTGAAAAAAAATGATGGTTCTGATTATAAAGTTGAATCTGTCTACAATTGTTATAGTGCAATCAATAGATATCTTAGAGATCATAGTGTTCTTCAACCAATAAAGATCTTTAATCAATACTGATTTCATTATGCTCTTCAAATCTTAAATAAAAAATTTGTACTTCACAAAATAAAAGATTATGAGATTCAAAACAATTTAACAAGTTATCATTAATAGAAATTAAACAGATACTTGACTATTCATATATATATATTGTCGCAGATTAAAATGAAATCTGATCAAAATGAAACTGGGAACCTCTCATACTCACCCTTAGAGCCTATAAAACCTACATATACTCATTTATTAATAAACCTAACCCTAAACCCTACCCCTAATGCTAAAAAGAACCCCAAAAAATGTCCACCAAAAAATTTTAAATTTTCCTTAAAAAACAGAAAAATTTCGTTTTGATCAGATTTCGTTTTAATCTGTGACATATATTAATACAAGTGAATTACTTTTGCATAGAGTCTTCTTTTAATTGTGTTTATTGTGCAAACTACGAGGTAGTAATGCATATAGAATTTGCAAAAAGATTCTTGAACATCATCATAATAGAGGATTGGAGCTTGTATTATATAAAGAAAAAACAATCAAGAAGGTGTTTTATTAACATAAGTATAAAAAAACAAGTTCATGATATATTTCTATATCATCAGATTTAGCTAATAACAAATATATCTCAGTAACCGATATTTTTCTCTATTTGTTAAAGTGCCCAATTTAGTATTAGTAGATTCTTTTTTTCATAAAACTTATAGATCTAAAAAAGGTATATATATTATATAATACTGTATATAAAAAAATTTAATTTGGATAATTAATTTAACTATTTTTATTAAAGATCTTCTAAAAGAGTACTAATACAAAGAAAAGAGTACTAATACAAAGTACTTCTATAAGTTATGGAAAATTAAGAAACATGATGAATAATATTGTGATACATATAGGTATTGATTTCAGTAATGAACAAAAAATTACAAACCATTTATACTATCATATTGCAATTCAATTACTAAAAATAATGAGCTTTCAGATTCTGATTTACAGTTATTTTCTGAGCATTGATTACATAAAGCCTAGCTGATTATTGTAAATTTAGTAATGATTAATATATTTTAAATATAGCATAGTTAATTCTTTTTTCTTTAAATAAATTAGATTTAAATAAGTATGATTTGTCTGAAGGCATGTTTGAAGAAAATACTGATAATATAGAACAAGGTAATTTGTATATAATGATAATTTTAAAATACTTCAAATTCAATATTTTTTATTAAATTATTATATCTTTAAAATATACTGCAATTAGAGATATACACAACTCTTTCTAATGATCCTCTGGTCAACAACAACAACAACCGAACTACAGCAAAACATATAGAAAAGTGATGAAGTAGAAACTAAAACTTGGTCTTATAAGTAGAAGCAGCTTGTTGTCGATGAAGTCTAAGCTGTCTAGGCATAATATACCAAGAAGCAGATGCCAAAAAGAACAAATAGTTTTCTTTAGGCTCAAGTTTTCTTTCTGGCAGACTCTTCAAAGTATTTGGCATCCAAACCAGAAGGTTTATTCTGGGAACAAGTTTGTAGAAGTAGCCAAAAGTGCACTCCTAAGTGGTAGAAATGGAGAAGCTGAACTATACAACTGTAAAACTTACAAGAAGAACCTCACATACTCTCATTGGCCTACTACTTTTTTTCAAGAAAATTTTTATAAAAAGTGGGCGTTTTAGTTTACCCTCTCCAAATGATCGACATCACATATACTAAACAAGTTGGCATTGTTTATCTCTCAAATCAGAACATAACAACAAACATGTATATACATGTGTCTCAAATGCAATAGATATCTGTACAAACGATGCTTTGAGACTCTGTTCTGACCTCTCTACCTTAAGCCGATTGATAAAGTTTTTCATATTAGGTTTTTATTTTTATATACTAGTTTAAAGGAAAATAGAAATAGAGACTAATTTGTCTAGTCAGTATGTAATTTTTTCAAGCTACTCACAGGCTTATAACCATGGCATTAAAATTAGCAAATTTTCTGTTTTGTTTTAGTTTTTTTTTTTCGATATTCTTTTATCCTTTTTTTTTCGTATTTTGTATTCTTTTATCATAGTCCCTTATACCTCTGTGTTTTTTTTTTTGGTTTCTTTATTTTGTTTTCTGATGTTACTTCTTGATAAGCGGGTAGCCGCCAGCTGATGAATAATGAGAAAAAAGTCCTTAGTAAGTTAAGGACTCTGAGTGAGACCAAGAGCTACTGAGGTAGATCATGCCTAATATATAAAATCACATAGGCGAGTTCTTCGTTTGGTTGGATCTATTTTAGTTAGAGATAAATTACTTGTAATTTTGAATAACTTGATTCTAAATAAACAAGGGCAGAATAGCCAAATTAGAAAAAAAATATACTGTAATTAAATTTTATTTATACATTTTTAGATTACAAAATTAAATTTTCTGAATTACAAATATTTCAAATTCCTGAAGCACAAATGACCCAATTCCTGAAGCCTAAGCAACTCAAATTCCTGAAGTATAAGTAATATGAATTTTTAAAATACAAGTGATCTAATTTCTGAAGCATAAGCAATCCAAGTTTCTATAACATATGCAATTGAAGTTCTTATAATACAAACAACTGAAGTTTCTATAGCACAAGCAATTAAAGTTTATACAGCAAATCAAGTTTCACTTCAAATTTAAAATCTAAATAAAGTGAAAACCTCAAGACTTTTTAAATTAAAATCCCATACTCAAACTCATCCTTCTTCTTCTGTAATAGCACCTTTTAAACTTTCTTGTTTTTCTAATTTACTATTATTAGCTTATTATAAAAAATATCAAAAACCACTATCTGCAGTTAATAATATCTTTATTCAACTTCCTTCTAGTACCACTTCACAAAGTTACAATCTAAAAATAGACTTGAAAATTATTTAGATTTTTAAATATAACTGATTTATTATGAATTGCAAATTTATAAATACTTAGCTTTGTTTTATAAACATAGTCAAAAATTGTATATTTTAAATATAAAGTGATCAAAAATTAAGTTATTATATGATTAGTAAGTGATCAAATAATATATATGAAAAATGTTTAGTATATATATAGAATATATTAGATAACAGCTTATTAACTTTGCCCAGAAAGTCACAGCTTGAAACATTGCAGAAAATTTGCCAAGACCATAATAGAAATTTTGAACTTGGATCTCTACTTCAAGACCAAATAGTTTTTTATATTTTTATATCCTGAATAAAGATATAAATAACTAGTATAGAGTTCAGACTAGTTTATTTGTAGTATTATATAATTTTTATAATCTTATACAGGTTTAATAGTACTATTTTTGTTTTTTTTCTTTTGTTTTTTTTTTCTTTTTATTTTATTTTATTTGGTTTTATTGGTTTTGATGGACTAGAAATCAAATTGTAGTATTTCACTTCTTTTTTTGTTATGCTCTTTGCATTTATGTGTATTTCATTTTGTAAAAAAGAAAATTAATTTTGATATAATATGTAGTATCAGTCTATGATCAAAGAATAACCTTTAATAAGTTAGAGCCTGAAGAAAGGCTTGAAGTCCACTAAGGCAAATCATATCTGATACAAGTATAAATAAGTCACGTTTTAGTCAAATTAGTATAGCTATTATTAGAAAATATAAATTTCTTAATTTAGTTTAATTTCAAATAAAAAGTAGCAGAACTGCTGAATTATAAAAAAAAATAAAATATAGAATTTAATCTAAAAATTGAAAAAATTATTATATTAAAATATATGCATTTTTATAATAGGTGCTTTTAAAAAAAAAACTCTTTCTGTTAATCACTTACACCAAACCAAACCTAAAAACCAACAAGACAAATATGATTATAACTTCTTAAATTATTAAAAAAACTTATTTTGATGCTCTAAGTAAACTTGTTTATCTACTCACTATTAAAATTTTATAACTTTAGCTTGTAAACTCGTCAAAAAACTTTTAAAAAATAAAAAATCTACAAACTTAAAGTTTTCTTAAATTATACTAAAGAAACTATCTACACTCCTTAATACAAATTTACTCAGCTTCTTCATACAAACATTTTAATATAAAATATACTACAAATAAACTAAAAATCACTCAACTATAACTAAAACTTCTTTAATCCTTCTCTTACTATTTATTCAAAATTTTATTAAACAAACCTTAGTTCTTACTTAAGACAAATTTGTTCTACTCATTAATATGAATATTTTGATATATAATTCATTACAAATAGACAAAAATTGATAATTTTATATTAAAAAAGACTTCAAACTCCCTTGTTAAAAATATTATTTTATTCTAAAAATTCACTGGCAATTTTTCTGAAAATTTACTGGCTTGCCCTGGAAAATTCACTTTTTTTACCCATTAGAATTTCCAAAGACCCAACAAATCTTAAAATTTTGCTTACCAAATTTGGAAAACTTACTGAACATTTTTGAAAAACTTACTGCCTATTTGAAATTTTTACTGATTTACATATTACTTACTAAAAATTAACTATATCTCAAAATTGTACTAAGTAAATTCTACTAGACCCTTAATTGAAATTTGTTTCTAAGATAAAAATGCAAATAATATCAAAATCTTAGACCTATATCTTTCAAACTCACCAAGAAAATCAATAAAAAGTTACAAATTTTCTTCTCAACGTCTATAAGTTCAATGAAAATTGACAATATCTCATAATTTTATTAAGTAAATCTTTATCTAATCTCTTAATTGAATTTGTTCCTTATATCAAAATACATATTGTCTTAAAATTTTAGATCTGTACCTTTCAAACTCGCAGAGAAAATCAACAAAAAGTCTTATATAACCTAAATTAACTCTCAAACTTATACAACAAAAATTATACTATAACTCAAAAATTAATTTAGAAAATCTACTTTGGTGTCTTAAGCAAACTTATTCTTTAAATAAATTCACATATACTCTGAAAATTTCAAAACTTATACTCTAATATTTACTAATTAAATCAACAAAACACCTAAAAACTTACTTATTAAACCCAACTAAAAACATGTCTCAATGAAGATTTTCTCATCACCAGCTTACTATTGACAATTCCTTAGACTGGTTTTAAGCATTTTCTATTGACAAAGAAGCTGAAAGTCAAATCTAATTTTTTACACTATTAGATATATAGGTACTTGACTTCATTAAACCATTCCTTCAATCCTAGCAAAATTATTCAAACAGAAACAACCAACCAATACAGTACTAAAAGCAATTTTAATGTTCTTTTACAAAATATGATTTCTTAACAACCACAATTTATTATAGACTTTATTTATCAAAACAGACCAAATACATATTACACTAATATATCCTCTAACTATTTACTATTTATTCTTAAAAATATTTTACTTAACTACTGCCCTCTTTACAAAATTGAACTATAAAAAAAATCTTTTATTCTCATTACTTTTCACCACTACATTCTATCTCTAAATGCTCTCAAATTGCTATCAATCTTGCTTATTTATACCTCTTTCTTCAAAACCAATATAAAACTATTAACTATATCAAATTTTTTAATGACCTAGATCTCAAACCTATTCAGATGACACTACATTTTAATACTATATTTAATAATAACAATCAACTTTCTCTTAAAATTAAAAACAATTCCAAATACAATGTTTATATTATATTCGATATTTCTTCACAAAATTTTTACAAACTTTTTATATCTCTTTCTTTAAAATATACTATACACCATTTGACAAATGGTTTTCAAATTCTTTAACTCCTACTAAAAACAATTCTTACATATTAATGAACAAAAAACTTATAATTTTCTCAAATTTTAAATAATTTTTTATCTTAATACTGAACTTAAAAAATTACTTTCAGACTCTTACCATTTTTCTACTATTAACTTACTACATAAAAGAATATTCACATCTATTAAAGCATCACTTTACCATATTTATACATATACAAACAATACATATAATATTTTTTCTAATAATATTTCACACACTTTTTGCAACTTAACCTCTTTCTATTTTTATAACTTCTTTCCTAATCATATCTACTTCTATTTAGATTTTTCTATCTTTCAATCAAACCAACCACTAGCTGCAACTTTTACAAAACCTTTTCTTTATAAATCTTTTAAAGAACTAGCCCAAATAGCTAAACAAAAATTTATACAACTTAACAATACTACTACTAACCCCAAATGTCAATCCTTTTTCTATTATACTTAACTTAAATACTTTTTACTTACTGCTTTTAAAAATAATAATATTACTGATACTAGTCTTAAAAATGCCTTTCAAAATACTTTCTTAAAAACAACAGATCTATATATTCTTGCTAAAATTATAGCATACTTTGATATCATACAATTCTTTAATACTCCCATCTCTCAAATTAAATCTAAATATGATCAATCTTATTTACTATAAACAGTATAATATATTACTAAAAAACTTCAAATTCCAAAAATAACTACTAATCTTTTCTTCTTACAATTCAAAATATCAGACATATTTGAGTCTTTATTCTTTATCGAATAAATCTTTTATCTTATATCTAACTCATTATTTAACAAATATCATCTTATTTCTAACATCTGAACTTACACACTTTTATTTTTTTTCTAATTCGGCTGTCCTGTCCTTGTTTATTTGGGATCAAATTATTCAAAGTTTCACGTAAAAATTACATATAATTTATCTTTAACTACAATAGATCCAACCAAACGAAGAACTCATCCACATAATTTTATACATCAGATGTGATTTGTCTCAGTAGCTCTTGGCTTCACTCAGAGTCCTTAACTCACTAAGGACTTTTTTCCTGTTGTTTATTGGCTGGCGGCTACCCACTCATCAAAAAGCAAAATCAGAAAAAACAAACAAACTAAAAAAAACACAGAGGTATAGGGGATTATGATAAAAGAATACAAAAAACAAAAGAAAAGGGGGTAAAGGGATATCGAAAAAAAAAATAAAAACAAAACAGAAAATTTGCTAAACTTAATGCCACGGTTATAAGCCTGTGGGTAGCTTGAAAAAATTACATACTG
>CAJVPZ010000190.1:0-23056 GCA_910592135.1 Racocetra fulgida | reverse complement strand
CTAATATAAAGGTTAAATTTTATATGTAATATAAGTTGGTTTTAAAATTTTGTGATTATAAGCAAATGTAACTATAGAGAAGAAGACTGCAGAGAGGTCAGACTGTAATACGTAAATATAAATTTTTTATAATAAAACATAAAATTTTTACTTCATAATAAAGTTTTGTTAAAATATTATTATAATTTATAAAAATTTATAGTGTTGCATTGTTTATGATTGCCAGTATACTTATTTAAATTATACGTATAGTAATAAAGCATAGCTAAGGTAATTAAGGTGCCAATCAAATAGAGTTTTCTATCATGCTGTTTAAATCGATGGCAAATAAAATAAGACGTTATAATAAATGAATAATTTTTTTCAATTTACATGAATAGTAAACTTGTGTACTGCACACGGACACGTATCAAATTCAATTTTATGATAATCATATACTATCAGAACAAATGATAATAAAAAGTCACTAAGTATAGATAACAAGTATCGATGATAAGGCATGTTGAAATTTAATACAAGCACGGTTGTCCAACTTGGACCTAAATTTGAAATTTAAATCAGGAAAAGTTAATCCGTCATTATGTACATGTGACATGTGTGCGTACTATTTATGATGTCTTGCCTTTGGACAATTACACCACATGTAGTTATGTACGCAGACATTCCAAACAATGTCTCTCGGATTATTGAATACAAATAATCGAAATTGTATACGGCAGATTTACGTAATACGACAATAAACGTACTGTATTACCATATTATTAGAGAAGTTATCAAAAAGACACTTTATTATCCAGTGAGAACCATGTATTACTTCAAATTAATGTTGTAATAAAGCGTATAGCATTATTGTTTATTTCTAATAAATATAAACAAAAAAGTGTAAACGAAAAAAAAACGTGTACAGAATAAATAAATAATAGGGGTTTTTTCCTTAATTTTCCGAATTTGATCGGGCTCCTTCAATATCAGCTAAAACCATTTCTTTTACCAAAGAATCAAAATCCACTTTTCGCTTCCAACCAAGTTGTCTATTTGCTTTTTCAGGATTTCCAAGTAACAAATCTACCTCGGTAGGACGGAAGTACTTTGGATCAACTCGCACACGAATGATGTTTGTGTCTTTTTCACGACCAACAATTTCTTCACCTTCACCTTCCCAAACAATAGACTTGTTGATCACAGCGAACGATTTTTCTACGAATTCACGGACAGTATGAGTTTCACCTGTCGCAAGGACATAGTCATCTGGACATTCTTGTTGCAACATCAACCACATTCCCTCTATTTTAAGAAAAACAAAGTTAACTTGTTGTTTCCTTTAATAGTAAAGATTTACGATTTCTCATGTATGTATGTTAACTTACCAACATAGTCTCTTGCATGTCCCCAATCACGTTTTGCATCGAGGTTACCAAGCCAAAGACACTCTTGTTTACCAAGATGAATTTCGGCAACTGCGCGTGAAATCTTTCGCGTTACAAACGTACGACCACGACGAGGTGATTCATGATTAAAAAGAATACCATTACAAGCATACATGTTGTAGGCTTCACGGTAATTAACAACTATCCAATAGGCATATAATTTTGCAACACCATACGGTGAACGAGGATAAAATGGTGTAGTTTCCGATTGAGGAGTTTCCACAACTTTTCCATAAAGCTCGGAGGTGGACGCCTATAAAGATAAATATTGATTAATCAAATATAAATTATTGTTATGAGTAATTTTACCATAATATTAATAATTGAAATAAGATTTATACCTGATAAAATCTAACATGATTTGTGAGGCCGACAGTTCGTATGGCATCTAACAAACGTAAAGTACCCAATCCGTCAACATCACCCTAATTTTTGGATAAATCAGATGTCGGTTTACGAAATGTGAATGCGTTCACTGAACATGAAATATATAAAATGGTTGTTACACTTACAGTATACTCGGCCATGTCAAAGGAAACTTTTACATGAGATTGTGCACCCAAATTATAGATTTCTGTTGGAAGAACCTGTGATACGATATGCACAAGATTGGTTGAATCTGTCAAATCACCATAGTGAAGAACCATCTTTGGACCTAAATAAGGAATTATTTCGATTATTTTATTTGATGATCAATGATTGCAATTCGAATTCGAATGATGAATATATGCCAAATTTTAAACCGTCATAAAGACGTTAATTCTATTTAAACTTACGTTCGTGTTGATCTTTGTAAAGATGTGTGATTCTTCCTGTATTAAAGGACGATGAACGACGGATTATTCCATGAACGGTGTATCCTTTAGATAAAAGTAACTCGGTGAGATAAGATCCATCCTGACCGGTAATACCTACAAAATTTCCAGTTAGCTTTTATGTATTGCGTATCTTCAAGATTTAGATCTAGGTATCAACACTTATTCATAACTTATTTACCAGTGATTAAAGCTACCTTCCTTTTTCTATATTCTTCGGGAGAAAGTGAAAGAACTTTAAGAATATCGGATGAAACTACAGTACCACTCATTATGTATTATTATTATTATCTTTCAATGAAAGTAAATTTTTTTTCTAATGGTAAAAGAATGATTAAGGACGATTTTTGAATTAATTCTCGAGAATAAACTTAAATACACTCAACACACTCTTATTGGATAACGTTGTACATATATAAATGCTTCATTATGTTGTAGTATTTATATTAGTACGACGTTTAATTGGGCGAATAATGTCGTGCATGCATAAATGCGATTACTGTTTTATATTATTAGGCCATAAAAAATCTAAATGCAAATTTCTTTGTTATCGTTATCGGTTTCTCAAACCACATGATATTAACTTGGAAAGTTCCAAGTTATTCTAAGGTTGAAGTATGCAGGTTAAAATGGTTTGACCATAATATCCTTATAAATTAGAGACCCAAAAAGGATATGATCAAATTCCCGTGATCCGCGAATATTACTACGTAACTACGAGTTCAAACACTTATCGGAAATTACAAATTAGTCAGGTTTGAATAAGATTTAAACGGAGATATCTTTTTTTCTCCTCCTGTTGATCAAATTTCATGATTCAATAATTCTATTTTGGGTGTTTTTTTACAAAAACAAACAAACCATTTTTAATTTTGAACCGCAGTTTATTGGTAATATAAATCATCTACATTGATTCGCATAATATTTCATAATTCATAAATACATATTGAAAAAAAAGAGGCTTATCGATCGTTATCAAACTCGTTTCCTTAAATTTTTTCTACGAGCGAGATCATCGATTGGTCTTACAGAAAAGAAAAAAAATACTACATATACATTCATTTTAGAGCGGTTTTCCATTTTATTTTTTTTCTTGACATTCCTTTTTTGACATTGTTTCACGAACAAAAGATTTTTTTGGATTAATTTGCACAAAAAGAGAACGATTTTTTTAATTCGGTATTTTTTTCACACATAGATTAATTATTAATCAAAAACGAACGAAAATCACTTAAACTTCACTTAAACATTTTAGAAGAATTTGAATCATATTTTTTTAAACAAACATCACATTCATATAATATACTGTACATCTTTTTTTTTTTTTTTTAGTGTATTTTTTTTTTTTTCTCTATCCTTTATTAACAGATGACAGATTTCACGACTATATTATTGCGAGATTTAACACAATTGCTAGAAAAAGGTACCGACTATAATGTGGTAATCCAAGCTGGTGAAGAACCTAATACAAAATCATTTCGAGCTCATTCTGGAATTTTAAAAGCGAGATGTCCGTATTTTCAAACAGCTTTATCTGAGACTTGGGTTAAACAAGAAGATGGTATTATTATTTTTTCTAAACCTAATGTTTCGGCCGAAGTTTTTGAAGTTGTACTTAGGTAATTAAAAAGAAATCCTTGGTTCCTTTTTTTTCATTCTTAATGATTAATTTATAAAGAATTTTTATAGATATATTTATACGGGTAGAATAGCATTAGATAAACATGATGGTGTAGATATTCTAAATTTGTTAATGGCTGCAGATGAATTAATTCTCCACGATTTATTCGGTTATATTCAACAACATCTTGTTACATATAAAGTTCAATGGATGGAAGATAATTTTGATTTAGTGCGTCGCACCGTTTTTCAAAATGACCGTCTAAAAAGACTTCAAGAATATTGTGTTGGAAGAATATGTAAAAATCCTTCTTTATTATTTGATTCTGATGATTATCTTTCTGTTAATATTAATGTTCTATTAAGAGTACTTCAACGAGATGATTTACAATTGGATGAAATTGAAGTTTGGGATTATCTTATCAAATGGGGAATTGCTAAGACTGCTGCTTCATTTTCATCAACTATTGATTTAACATCATTGGATATTTTTCAATGGAAATCTGAACATTTAAGTAGTTTACAGGCAACAATACAACAATGTATCCCACTGGTTCGAATATTTCAAATTTCTTCAAATGATTTTCATAGTAAAGTAATGCCATATAAAGATATTATACCTAAAGCTTTGTTCGAAGATGTAATGAGATATCATATGGTACCGGATTGTCCGCGACCTATCTCGTTAATGCCCTCTAGGCGTGGAGGGATTGAATCTAATTTATTACGTGCTAGACATGCTGCTTTGATTTCTAGTTGGATTGATAGAAATGACTTAAATGCATTTTACAATACTACCAGTATTCCTTATGAATATTCAAATATTCCTTATGAATTTAAATTATTGGTCCGTGGAACTCGAGATGGTTTCTCTCCACAGGCCTTTCATAATCGATGTGACTTTCAAGGTGCTACTGTTTTAGTTATGAAGATTCATGGATCAGGACATTTGATTGGTGGGTATAATCCATTAAATTGGGATTCAACGAATAAATGGGGAAATACAAAGGACAGTTTCTTATTTTCTTTGGGTGATGGTGAAGATATCAAAGCAGCTTTACTCTCAAGAGTTCAGGAACCTTCGAGAGCTGTGCTTTGTTCACAAGCTATAGGGGCATGCTTTGGTAGTGGTGATTTGGTTATGGGTGGAACTCATTCCAATTTTAATGTAGAATTAGGTTGTTCATGTAAGCGGCAATCCTATGAAAGACCTTTGATGATTACTAATCATGATAGGTTTAGTGTTGATGAATATGAGGTTTTTAAGATTGTATCAAAATTAGGAACAGTTGGAACTAGACAGAATTCTGCTAGTAGTAGTGGCAGTGGAAGAGGAAGTAGAAGATTTTCTTTTCTAATATCCCAACTTAATCATGCTACTCTTAATTAATTATAAAGTTATTTTATATATATACATCAAGAAAGCAATTAAATAAAAAGCATTTTTTTCAATATTTTTGCAAATATAACAGTAATATTAGGTAATTGTACCACATACTGTGGCATATTTAAAAGTTTTTTTATTAGTTTTATTATAATATTTAGCATAAAATTAATTTATAATCTTTATAGCTTACAATAAAACGTACCTTAAACTAGTTAAACAGCTATTTAAAAATTCTGTAAATACAACTAATAAATTAATTAAATATTACAGTATGTATATAAGAGTGTTGATTTGTATAAAACACTAAGAGTTTTGCTTATATAAAAAAAATAAAATATTTAAAAATATTTAAAAAATTTAGTATTTATTAATACAAATATCTTTTTTTAATTAAGTGCTATAATAATTATGTGTTTTGTAAGGCCAACTTGTAAGCAAATCTTGTGTAATAAATCTAATTTGCAACTATATATTATAACAAAAAAAACATCTTTTAAAAGAAATTAATATTTGTTACCTTAAATAATTATAATATAATTCTCATTCGAAATTAATGAATATAACTTTCGTAACCTTATTTTTAAACCGTAATTGAGTCAATAAAATGAAAATATATATTAATAAATATTCCATCATTTTGTATTAAATACAGAAAGACCGCCCTGAATGCACCTTCCGTAAATGCTCCCTCTATGTAAAATTTCTTTAACTATATATTTTTGCTGGTGCATATTTTTTAAATTTTTTACTATGATCCCGAGGGGAGTGCATCTAGAGAGGTCTCAATATCTTTAAAATGTTTTCATGCATAATTTATAAATATATGTTACGGCTAATACTCACGTATTTTTAAAACGAAACGAAATTAATGACCACTTTGCAGCGGAGGCACTGAAAAAAAATCGTCCACCTCCAATTTAAGAAAAAAAAAAGAAAAGAAAAAAAAGAAAAAAAACAAATAGAAATTAACATTGGAGAATAGACCTTTATATACACGTTTGAACTCTATTTTTAGAAACGCGTATCTGTAGATCATCAACGACAAATAATTAGGGTTAGTGTTTGTGGTCAACCGACTTAACTATGCCAAATCGATCGTTCATAGTGTATAAAGATTTGCATCCTGAATGTTTCCTATCGTACATAAGATGTCTGGCCGTATTCACTGTTATATGCAGTTCTAGTCGGCTCGACTAAGTCGACTTTTTAACAATCGGTTGACTTAGTTGACTATAGAGTTGGGATCCTTTGAATATCCATCATAGCTATTTAATGAATATTCACGGATTTTAATCATTCGCGAATAATAATGAATTCACGGATATTCAGGGAATTCGCAGATATTCATGGAAAATTTGCGGATATTCAGAGAATTCGTGGATATTCCGCGGGTATTCATAGAGAATTCGCGAATATTCACACAGATATTTACACGGATATTTGCACAGAAATATTCACGCAGAATATTCACGGATATTTTACACGGATATTTTATCCGTGAGTATTTGCGGATCCCAACTCTAATGAATATAATCGCTATAAATAGCCTAAATATCTGAAATATTTAATATTGATAATCTGGTTGACACTTTTTTTACTCAGGAAAAAAGTTCTAAGATTGTGGCCTATCAGGTAAAGCTCCTTTTGCAATTAAAACGAATGAACAATCTATTAAAAATTGTAGATTGCATTCATATAATCATCACACACGAAGAAGGCTACGATCATCATATTATATGAGGAACATACATGCATTTATATATTTTTTTATAAAATAACCATCTAACGCAAATAACACTAAATAAATATATTATAAATATATATAATTCTTTTATTAAATAACATGCCTTAAAAATTCCGAAATTCCCACTTTTTTGTCTTTTAAATAAGCACCAACTAATTGATAATCATATCCAAGATAATGAGTCCACCATCTAACATATAAAGTTTCTAAAGGTGCCTGAGTATTTTGTAAAAACAATTGCATAGGTGTGTCCCCTAAATAAATCCAAATGTTAAGATGCCTTAATGTAGTCGGCATTAAACTACCCAACCCACTCCACAATTCTTCACTATCCCAAGATACCCGATCCATTCGAAATATACTAAGACTTCGAAGTTGACAATCTGGTGATGTAAGGATATCAGTCAAATGACTTATCTGTAATGTACCTATAGGGACGCCAAGTCGCACTACTCGAGGACAACATTGAGCAACTGATTCAATTATTGTTGGAGACATTATATGATGTTGTTGATTGTCTACTGGTTTATAATAAACTTCTTCTAGATTTGTAGAATTATTATGAATCAATGAAACTACTACATTATCCCACCCGTATGTTGACTCTATATGTATTTTACGAAGAGATGGAAATGTAGCACATACTAATGGAGATAAAATTTCTTCAGTGGCATTCAAACAATTCAAGATAGTTAACTCTTCAAGATTTCTACATGCAGCCAACCCCTCAAAAGTTGGCTCTTGCAGTGTGGTTGAAGTAAAATGAATGTAACTAATTTCCACAGATATTAAAGATTTTGCTTGAGCACCCAATGAAATAAGAGTTAAAACAGGATATGTTGCGTATCCGAATAACTTAAAGTGTAATAAGTTCTTTTGAATTTTTATCAAAGATGCTAAATTTTGTTCATCCTCAGGATGTGGAGGGATATTAAAAGAATAACCAAGAACCTGTAAATTTTCAATATTTCTGGCGTATTTAGCTAAGTAACCAAATATTGACCAATCAGTTATATAGTGAATAGAGAATTGTCTTAATTTGGCCAGGTAAGTGTCTATACCGGCCGAGTAGAGTAGCAGCGGATACGCTTTCCAGATTTCCATATCACCCCAGTCGAGGGATAAAGACCTAATGCTCGAACGTCGACTGAAGAACAATCTGCATAACGCTTGATATATTACCAAACTTGGTTCTGTATTATGGCTACGCCTAGAGGAAAAAGTAAAGTATTTACATACGCATTACATCAAATTTATATTATATTATAGGTAAAGAAGAAATATATTAACGTTAAACTACCGTTTTGAATTAGTAGAAAGGGAAGTTTGTGTCCGATCTGTCCATTTAAGAACTATGGTATAAAGACTTCCCATGCTAACATGACGCAAAAATGATACATAGTCAAAGATCGGATTTTGTCGACGGTTGGTAACAGAAATACCATTATCAACTAGATGTATTCTTTCAAGGTCAGTTAAATATGACATATAAACATCAATGATTGACGATGGCGTTGAATCTTTAAAAGGCCGAGCCCATAATATAGGTACTGAACTCCTAGACCATAACCTGTTGACTAAAACACACGATTGTAGTGATTTATGATCATCTTCCAAATGTGAAAATATATCAATAAGACAATCAGCCGGAAGTGTCAATTGACTGTTTCCAGATGAATATCCACGAAGTTCTGGTGTACTTGATCTAGAAGTTTTATGCCTTCGATCTTTAAAGGCTCTGGCTAGTTTTCTTTTAATAGCATTGAGACGTCTTCCCATATTCAAGACACATGGACTCAATTAATTAAAATTGTGCTTATTCGTATTCCGTTTTTTTTTTTTTATATATAAAAAAAAACGGATGCCGTGGGGAAAAAAACGGCAAAAAAAAAAAAAAAAAAAAAAAAAAAAGAAAGGAAAAATTAACTAAGGGTTAATCATAACTCATGAAATTTATGTTTTGAGCCACATTTGGGAATTGTAACTCCGCCTTTGCGCCGAGTGTTACACAAATCAAAACGGTTGATATAAAGCCGGTGGTCTCGTGGTGTTTAAAGAACCAACTACATCAAACCAAAACAAGAAATGAACAAATCAAGGGATGAGATTATTTTACATGTTCTGCGAATGAATGTACTTAACAAATTCGCATTATCATTAGTAATTTTGCGATTAGAGGTGTCTTTCTAAGAAAACCGAAGTCCGGTTGAGCATTTGTATCACACATAACACAAATCACCATATGGTTTGACAGTTATTGTTAAAATGAAACTTATCGTTATATGATTGTTTTTTTAGCATTAGCAATAGCGATAGCATTTGCTGAAAACGGTAAATTTCCAAAACGGATGTTCTTTAAGATGATGTGTATCAAAATTTCTTTACGAGCTCACAATGACTGTGTGCACATCTGACTAAGGAAAAATCACAAGAGCCTGAGGGGGATCGATGTTACTGTTATACGCTAAACTATATTTATACAATCTTGACCTGCAATAGATACGTATATTATTTAATTAAATCTTATTATTTAACTTGTTTACAAATAATTAAGTTTAAATGTTAAAAAATCCCATTATTGGCTTAAGTATAAACATGCAATAATACGTACGTAAAAACTATGGATATATTATTTAAAGTTTCGTATTGGTATGGTTATTAAATTCATGTTCATATATATTTATGACTTCTTTTAATATTGTTAGTGATGCAAATGGCATGGACCTAGCCGCAAGTCAAGCGGCTAAATCGAACCGTTAAACTTTCGGCCACAGTTTACTAATAAAGTATCGTGAGCCAACAGATTCTTACGTATCACGTAATTATTGGTAAATAATAAATTCTCAACATGGCTAATATAAAAAAAATTTTTTTCATAAATTCATAAGACCACACAAAATTACAGTTATTATCATAAATCTTTGAGACACCTGACAAAAAATCAGCCGAATAATTTTCGGCCGATTTGTATTTATTTCGGCATATATGAAAGATATATATTTGTTCTACAGATAATTATGTCGAAACATTCAACATTAGAAATTTTTATTAATTCTTACCCAACATATTTGTGTTTAGTTTGTACGAAAATTTATGCAAAAGACTGTTCTTGTCAACAAATAAAAATATAAAAAAAAGCACCGGAGATTTGACTTGAATAACATTACACTAATATTTGAAAATCAAGAATTTGTCGAATGGTTTAAAAATATATATCCATATCTTTGAAAATGCTTGAAAACCTGACTTATATAAGATATGCTAACACTTAAGTATTTAGCAATTTTTCGAACTGATAAGCCTTCTAAACTTCTTTCAATTATTTGCCAGCGACGATACTCAAAATATCATATTTCTGTATCCGGAGATATGCATGCGTATGTAGTTTTATAATATTTATACTGGTTATCCAGAATTTATAATGATAACTGTAATTACTTGGTTTTATAAAATTTTGATAAATTTTTAAAAAATTTAAAAAATTTTTGAGGATTTGAAGATTTTTTAGAAATACTAGAATTTACAAGCAAAATTTTTTTAGGGGAATTTACAGATAAGGGCCCAAATACGAAAATAATTACAAATAAGGGCCCAAAATGAAAATAATTACAGATAAAGGCCCAATATTTAAAAATTATTACAAATAAGGGCCCAAATATACCATCAAAATTGCTAGCCTATTTAAATGTAATGGTATCATTATTAATTGCCTCATTTTGCAATTAATTAGGTAGTTTAAAGTTATAGCTCATTATTCGGAATTAAAAAAAAAATCCAACCTACCGGATTTTTGAAAACCTGCAATGCAAAACGAAAAATTAACATTGTGTGGCCTAATAGCTTTACTTCTCCAAGCTACTTTGTATGAAGTCTCAGCCCCCACTTCAAAACGAACACAATTTATAATATCATGAGGTCGAAGTACTGCTATATCTTTAACTAATGACGCAGTAAACTTTACAGGGTACGATCCACGCGCTTTGAATGATTCCATAGACATTAAAGAAGTTGGATCATGAGGTATCAGTCTTACTATATGAATGTAGTCATTTTTGCACTTGTTAGCTGAAATATTTAAAGGGCATGAACTGGTTTCATTTGGAAAACAAATAGCAAACACTTATTTTGTTTGTTCGTTCTGAACTTATATAAGAAGAAAATTCGACGAAATAACTATCCAAGGCCGAATGAACATTTTCATGTTAATAAAAGTTATACTGATCTGTAATTTTATATGGTATGGCGTTTGTTATAAGAATTATTATCATATTTCTTATGCACTAACAATTAATAACTATATTAAAATTACATTCAAATCATCTAAATTATAGGCTTTAATCAATCATTTGGGACTCTTATTGTAACAATTTTCAAATATTGGGTCTCTATCTGTAATTATTTTCATTTTGGTCCCTTATTTATAATTATTTTTATTTTTGGGCCCTTATCTGTAAATTTTTTTTTTTATTTAGGTAATATCTTTATTTGGTATTATTATTGCAACACAAAAATTATAATTTTTTTAAATTTTTTTAAAGTTAACATCAAGCAATTAGAAACCCAATATCATCTAAAAAGCATATTAAATATGGATTTTGTTAAAAAGTATACGCTGCACTTAGTACACCCCCTGTATTTCAAAATTTTATTAAAATAACCTCTGTTATATAACTAATAAAAAATGTTTGTTACACAATTTTAAACCTAACTCCTAACCCTAACCCTAGTATAAATAATAGTTTATTTATATTATTTGACAATATCACAAAATTTTACTAGAGTAACCCCTGTTATATATCTAATAAAACTATTTCTTGTATAATTTTACTAATAAAACAACTTTATTTTTAATCTTAATATTAATATTACTGAAATTTATAATGTAGTTATAATAAATATTTAATATAAGACAAATCATTTAATTATAAATACTATATATTCATAAGAAGAGATGTGTTTTAATATAAAAAAAAAATGAATTTTAACAGTAAAAAAAGATGGTGTTTAAATTGAGAAGATGGGTTTGGCATAATAATTATATTTGTTTTATTATTTTTGGAGTTTAGTTTAATAAATATATCATATAGTTGACATATATATTATATAATAATTAAATAGTAATTCAGAGTTTTTAATTTTGGCCCAATTTCAAAAATATGCTTAAATATATACAACTTTAGTTATTGTTTATTTAAGGATTCTACTATACTACTATAGTTACTTTCTATATATTATACCTAAGATTTGCCTGCGAATCCCTATTTAAACCCTTTAATCTAAGTTTTCTTATGCCAGATATATATAAGATTCAATTAACTATATTATCTTATAAACTTATGCTTCTTTTTTAAATAATATTTTACTATCTAATTTATAATAGTTGGGTTGATACTCTTTATACTATACATACTGTATATTGGGTCTTTGATATTTAAAATTTTAACATTACTATATTTTCTCTAAAATAAGCTATCTTTTTTGGTAAAAAAATTATTAAAAATTTTGTAAGTAGCTTATAATAAAAACATAGGCAAATTCACCTGTATTAGCTTACAATCTAAGAAATGGGTTTTTTAATTGGTTAATAGTAACCATTTCATTATTATTGTAAAACTTGGAATATGTTGTAATATAGATTACAATTCAATATAATTCGATAGATCAATCGCAAATTATTCATAACAATTTGCAAATTTGTTGGCAAAATAATCTAAAAAATAAAATTAGTATTTTGAGTGACAAAAAGGAAAAACGTGTGAACTAATTTGTTTATATATAAGCTGTATTTGATCACATTTTAATTGATGGGAATTCGTTAAGTCAGTAAGTCCTTGAAATTCTTCTTTTCCCCAATGCTACATGTCAGTAGTTGATAGGTTAACTCCGACTGTTATAAATAACAAATTATGAATCATCACCAGACCTTATTTAAGTATGAGAACGCCGAAAGTTGGCAAATCAAAGTTACTATAGTCCAAATTAATCAAACTTCTAATATACGTCACTATCTAAAATACAACCCAAAAATTTTTTAAAAATATCATTTAAGCTAACGACTGAATCACGATTATGAAAGTATGATCAAGGTCAAGATAGCACTACATACGGCTTAGACGAAATAAATAATTATATTTAGTTGACCAGTTGGATTCTCACTGATTCCATTCTATGAATAATTCAATCTTCTTTTCTGTACAGCTATGGAAGATACTGCGGATACTACTAAAGAGGTGACTCAAGAATTGAAACCAGAACAAGTATTTTTTTTCTTTTCATATCATTATTTCCGTTCATAACACAATTTACTCTCAAATATAATATTTTTTTGTTTCTTTTATTTATTTATTTAGGAATCTTCGCCAAAAAAACGTAGACGCACGCCCGAAAAATTACCTCAAGAAATAAAGCCCATGTCTACTCGCAAAAGATCTTCAAGCTCACAACCGTCTACCTCTAGTAGTAAAACAACATCAGGAGAACCTTGGAGCACGCAAGAAGATAGGCTCCTAATTGATAGTATGTTGGGATTGATCCCTTCAGTTCCTTGGGCTGAATTTGCTGAAAAGTTTCCAAATAGAAATGTCAAAAGTTTACAGAATCGTTGGCAATCTTTAAAAAAGAAGCTACATGGATGAAAAGAGAAACGAGTGGACAGTTTGTTTGGAAATTATCATGATGACTAGAATTAGAATATTTCATTGCTAAAGTCTTAAATGTTTTCCCTGTTTTGCAACAAATACATAATAATATATATTTGCTTGTTTTTTGTCGATACGTGAAAAGTGTATAATTAAAATCTAAAAGAGTTGATTTTTCTAATAAACTATGTTTCGATTACATCAAAGTGTTGTATACTTCTTAGCGTACTTTATGTAATACCTGATATGTGATTTATGATATGCCGTACAGCGCGAACCATAGTGCCCTACCCAGTGTTGGAAATCTAAATCGATTTTAATGCTCATGTTTTTTTATATGCTTATTAATAAAAAACTGGATAATTGATGTTCTCAGAAAACATTGAGAACATCACTGGCTCTACCATATCGAAGTACCCTCAACAAAATTATACGGTGGAATGTAAAAATCTCCAGGTATAGTACCAAACATGGACTTTGCTCGTGGAACGTATCCAGTGTACTATCAAGCTCAAAACATTCATCCAAAAATCATGCACATGAGCGTTAGAGGTGCCGTAATTGGTCTATTTGTTTTTACAAAAACTCAATTATATCATGACCCAGTAATCCAAATTGGATACCATTCGATTCGTTTCGAAGAAATAAATCGAATGGTACCAAAATAACAAGGATCACTGGATCACAAGATATTCGAAAAAAATGATTTAATAAATTGTGGCAAATAATGCCGTAATTCATTGAATCTTTTTTTTGCGAATATCCTGACCTGAACTGAATTATTTTGGTACTATTCGATTCGTCTCATCGAGATGAATCGAATCGTATCAAAATCATTCAATTCGGATTACTGGGTCACGATATAATGGAGTTTCGTAAAAACAAATACGACCCATTACAACATTGCGATCACACCTATTTACTATAGTGGTGAATAATTTCCCAGTTTATTGAGATAGCGGTAATAAATATTATTTGGGTCAGGCCTGCTAAAATATCAGACTGGGTTTGGGTCCTGTAAGCAAGCCAGATCGGTGCTACGAAGCCAATAACTTTATCTGGCAGCGAATTTAGCGTTAGGTAGTGTTTTCACAAAAAATTGTTCACCCCCTGTTATTTCAATTTTTATGCTATACCTAATCCTAAAAATTTTGATTGATCAAAATTACAAAGGATAAATAATTTTGTAGAAGAGCTAAAGACATCCCCTTTGGGGCCCAGAAACTGATATATTAAATTTTACGTAGCCAGATAATGAATTATTTTATATTCAATAACTATTTATTATTATTTATACTCCAGTGTCAACAAAATTATTTTGGGGTCTAAACCCCAAAATTAAAATTTGAAAACAATAAGGAATCTAAATTAGATTTGCTTTTTTATATAAAAAATTTTAATTTGCTTTAATGAAAACAAAATAAGTTTTTTTTCAAACCCAATTTTAGTAGTATATATACTTCAGATATATCTTTAGTTTTTGTATTAAATTTTTTTTTTTAGTTTAAATAGAAATACAAACATATATTTATATAATAGATTATAATTATATTATAATAGGTAACTAGGGGTGTGGTGACTTAGTGTAGTTGGTAAGTTGTCGCACCTCCAAGCAGCAGGACAAGAGTTTAAATCCCACTGGCAACGAAATTCGAATTTGTAAAAATGCGTTACAGTAAAACTGTATGATATATCGATCAGATAAGCACCTGTGACTTTGGTCACATCAGCTTGTACTGGAAGGTTGCAGAATGTTAGTGTGATGCATAAGTTATACAAAACCTAAGTGAAGCAACCAAATAAATCCAAAGAATCAGGGGATATAGAAGTCTACTTGGGAAGTTCTAAGTAGAGAGGTAGCACAGATTTTTGATGGTACTATATAAAGGATTATTATCTAGGGAGCTGGACACTAGCAGTAAACTGAATGAGAACTGAGTGTTTGGCAAACACTACATCAACCAGACCTCCAGACTAGCTGAAAGAAAAAGAATTTATTCAGAATATCAGAAGACTTCCTTCCAGACCATCTGAATTAGAAGTTTGGAACACTATTAATTGGTATTAAAATACTATTGATAGTCTGTAAAGTAGGTACTAAGGTTTGGATGAATTTTGCAAAGGCACAGAGTAGGTAACAGTAGCAAAGGTAAAAAGCCACAAATACTTGGCTATGGTCTAAATGTAAGTTATCAAAAATCTAGGTAATATATATGTGGAATATAAATTGCTCTAGTAGGTTTATTACAAGGATAAAATAGTTCTAAGGGGCCTTAGTGGTTGGGAAGAATATCTGATATACTAAGTTGATCAAAGAGTTTAATTGGATAACTCAAGTAATAGTGGGTTATAGATATGGCATCTAGTATTGTTCTTAGTAATAGGAAACTACTTAATTAGCCACTCAAAAGGTGCAGATATAGCTAGAATATATCCTCGTTAATGTAACAAAATCAGGAGTAGCTCATGTAATTGACCTGGCATTCAATTCAAAGTTTAATAAAACATATCAAATCCCAAAGGAGTTATCTTAACATTAAAAAAAAAAATAAAAATAAAAATAATAAATAATTTATATAAAAAATAATTTTTATATTTTAGTTATAATTTTAGGAAATTGATATTTTCACACCCTTTTTTGATATTATCACACCCCTGCTAACTCTAAACCCTAACCAAAGCCTAATAATTTATATTGATTTTTATTAACAAGAATGTGACAATATTAAAAAAGGGTGTGAAAATATCAATTTTCTAATTTTATTATATAAATATATTTATATAGCATTTTACTATAATTATATCAATAAGGAGTGTGAAGGTGTGGCAACTTAGTGAAATTAGTAAGTTGTCACATTCCCAAGTAGCAGGACAAGAGTTTGAATCTTACTAGTGATGAAATTCAAATTTTACAGAATATGTTATAGCAGACTATGTATAATCTGATGGATCATTAGCTTTATAACTTTGGTTGTATCAGCTTGTACTAGAAGAATGTAAAATTATAGTATGATGCAAGAGTTACATGAAATCTAAGTGAAACGTTTGTATAAATCCAAAGACTAAGATATACAGAATCCTGTGTCAGCCTTTAAAAAATTATATATTAATAGAATAAAGAAGCTTTGTATCTAACTCTACTTATATATCGAAAAACCTATTTAAAAAAAAAACATTCTAAACTAAACTAGAAACCTAAACAGAGTAGTTAGAAAAAGAAACCATAGTTTTAAAGTATTGTTTGCAATTTATAGAAGTCGAGGCACATTACTATTGTGTGTTCCAAATATACTGTTTCTATATGTAAAGATCTCTTACTCATTTTACTCTATTGCACCTGACCGAAGTCTACTGGTTTATTGGTAACTCAGATTACCTTGAGCTACACTAAATAAACAACATGTCGTAAATATTTGCTTTGGAAGATAAACAATACCGACTGTTTTGATGATTTTATATATTGATCTTTTGGAAGGAATAAACTGAGATGCCACTTTTTTAACAAATTTTCTCGAAAAAAGTGGTGGGTCAACGAAACTTTGTGAGTTCTTCCTTGTAGGTTTTACAGTTATATAGAGACTATTTCTAGTTTTTTTTAATATACTTAGCATTAACCTAGTCGTTCTATGTTCTCAGAATATCCTTCTGGTTTGGATGCTGAATATAATAGAGGAGTTCACTTGCAGTGTTATACATTGGACGTGTCTACACTATGTCCAATATCCAACGTCCAAGATTGTCCAAAATCGTCCAAGCCTATGTCCAAAGTAAAATAATCAATGAAGTAATTTAAAAAAATATTTAATTATATATTTTGTTAGGTGCTGGATTCATTTATGAAAAAATTAAAATAGATTATCTTAATAAAATTTTGAGTAATTTTAATTTGAAAAAATGTTCAAAAGTATCTAAAAGTGTCTATGTGATAACACTGCCACTTGCAAGAAAGCTTGACCTCTACAAAAACTATCCAAAGTAGTCTGCTCTTTAGTTTTACACCTTTGTACTTAATTGACAATATATCTACTTGTGTAGAACTAACTCTTTGATATCTTCTATAGCACTAACTATAGTTTAGATTTTTGGACTTGTTGATCTGAGGATCATCAAAAAGAATTGTATGGGTTTTTTCAATTATTTGATTTTTTGAATTATAATCAAAATAATACAAGTTATTTTGTTGATATGATTATTATTATTTTTTTTAATATTAAGGTAATTACTTTGGGGTCTGGCATGTTTATTAACTTTGATTGCAAATGTTAGAGCAGTTACAGAACTACTTCTGACTTTGTTATATAAATAAGGATATATTCTAACCATATTTGTATCTTTTAAGTGCCTAATTGAGTAGTCTGCCAGGACTCTGAAATACATACTGAAGGGTAAAGTTTTGCAAAAATTACTAAATATAAAAAGATCTGCAAGAAAAGGAGCAAAAATAAACAAACTAATTACTAAAAATAAAAATAATCTGCACAAAAAAAGGTTAAAAATAAGCAAACTCTAACCTGATTTATCTATGTATATTTTAGAGTCCTAGTCTGCCTATTACTAGGTTCTACACTAGATGTTGTACCTATAATCTACTATTATTTAAGTTACCTAATTAAACCCTCTGATTAACTTAGCACTATTAGATATTTTCTCCAAAGAAGAACTGCCGCTAAGGTCCCTTAGGACTATTTTATCTTTATAGTAAATCTACTAGAGCGGTTTAAGTCTTACACATGTATCACCTAAATTTTTGATAATTTATACCTTAATTGCAGCCAAGTACTTGCAGTATTTTATCTCCACTATCATCACTTACTCATTGCTTTTGCAAAGTTTGCCAAACCCCAACATTAACTTTACAGACTATCAACAGTACTTTGATGTCAACTATTAGTACTCTAAACTTCTAATCCAGATAGCCTGGGAGGAATTAGTAGGCATCTTCTAATATTTTGAATGAATTCTTTTTTCTCTGATTATCTGGCAGCCTGATTTGGTTGATATAGTATTTGCCAAACACTCAGTCCTCATTCAGTTTGACTTTGGTAACTAGTTTTTCAAATAATAGTCTTTTATATAGTATTATTAAATATTTGTGCTACCTTTCTACTTGGGACTTTCTAAGTGGGCTTCTATATCTTCCAATCCCTTAGATTAATTTAGCTGCTTTATACAAGATTTGTATAATTCATGTATTATACTATGTTCTACAACCTCCCAATATGAGTTGATAAGACCAAGAGTACAGATGTTGACTCAATCAATATATTATACAGTTTGTCATAATATATTCTGCAAATTTGAATTTATCGCCAATGAGATTTGAACTCTTGTCCTGCCGCTTGGGGGTGTAACAACTTATCAACTTTACTAAATCACTACATTTCTTATAAATTTTATTATTTTTATTTTTTATTAATTAGCCTCTTTGGTGTAGAGATTTTTATTCAAGTATATTGGGTAGAGAGCTTATAGCAGAACCCCAATTACATTAGAGAGTACAACTAGTCACATATGCAACTTTTGGTCGCCTATTTAAGTAGTCCGCGTATAGATAACTGTATACTATAAGTTTATACTAGTTGGCATATCTATAACCCAACTAAGGAATTACCTATTTAAATACTCTATAATGTATACAACCTCTTGTATCACCAGATCATCTCTGTATTTGTTTTTTAGTATTAGTTTTCAGTATTTCTTTTTCTTCTTTAATATTAGTATTAGTGTTGGTGCTTTGTTTTTTCACTTCTCTATGAGAAGATGTCATTAGTTTGGTAGTATCCTATTGTAGAGTAGTGGTTTGATAGTGCTTTCTGAGATAGATGTAGTTTCTAGTTAAAACTCATCGGGATGTATTCAAAGAGATGTATTTACTTAGTGCAGCTAGTCACTTATAAGTGCTCTCTAAAATAACTGCAGGATGTCATATCTAAAATTACATAGTATAACATTTTGTTTGGTGTTGTTTTAACCAAATGATACTTTGTAATAAAAAATTTTGGCAAGACAGTCAAAGTGAAAAAAAAAATTTTTTTTGATTATAATTGTATTATTAAATAAATCTATTATTTAATAATAATACAATTATTATTAAAAGAATTCAAGTTATTCTGTTGGTTTGATTATTAAAAAATACTAGATAATATCATTATTTAGCTAATAACTTGTTTATTTGGGAGCAAATTTAATATATAATTTCTGCCTTTTTGGAACTTAGAAGCTGACATATTAAATTTTATAACCAGAAAATAAAATTAAAATAATTATATTTATAACACTATATTATATAACATCTTATACAATATTTCTAAATAAAAAGTTTAAATCTCTAAAAACTTCACAAGAACTGAAACAGGACCTATTAGAAACCTTATGTCTAATATATATTGTATAATAAAAAACCTCTATTTATCTTAAAACTAGGCTCTAACCCTAATTAAAACATATAGATATTATATAATATAAGAGTAGTGTCATTTATTACCTGATTTTTTTTTATTAAAAGCTTACTCCTTCTCCTTCTCTCTTAATATATATCTTGATCAGGTTCTTATATATAATTTTAAAATTTTTATCCCCCTTCATTCTAAAAAATCATCTGATTTTTGTTATGTCCCTAAGATGTTATAAATATAATATTTTATAAAATTATTTTATTATTGGCAACTTTATATTTAATAACTATATATTATATTTTTAAATTCAAATAATTAACTTTATAAAAAAATTTTTTTATTATTATTAACTAGCTTCTTTGAACTAAAGTTTTATTTAAATATTATTAGATAAAGGGTTTACAGCTTTAACTTTAATGAAGCCTCTTATATTAAAAAGTATATACTAGTTATAAATACACTTTTGATATTTATTTTAAATAGTTTATCTACAACTTATATTATAGATTTTATACTAGATGCTATATCTATAACTAATATTTCTATAAACTAAACTAAATTGAATTTTTGGCTAAGTTCAAGTTCAGTTCAAAATTGAACTGAACTTAAACTTGAATATTTTTTTAAAAAAGTTTAATTCAACTTTTAAGTCAAGTTTAAATTTAGGTTAAGTTTAGTTTAAAAGTTTATAAACATATTCAAGTTTATTTTTTTTTCAATTCGACTATTCTGCCTTATTTATTATGATACCAGTTTTTCAAAAATTACAATAACTTTATCTAATAACTTTAAAAGTACAACCAAAATAAAATTTGCTTACATAATTTTATATATCAGACGCAATCTGTCTAATTAGCTCTTGGCCTTCCTTAGGGTTCTTAACTCATTAAGAACTTTTTTCCTGTTATTCATTGGCTGGCAGCTACTCACTACATCAAAAAACAAAATAAGAAAAAACATAAAACAGACTAAGGTATAAGAGGATATGATGAAAATATATAAATACAAAAGAAAAGGTGATAAAGGGATATTGAAAAAAATAAAAAAAAAACAAAAAGCAATTTTGTCTATCCTAATGCCACTATTATAAGCCTGTGGATAGCTTAAAAAAATTACATCTAACTAGACAAATTAGTCTCTACTATTATTTTTTTTTAAACTAGTATGTGAAAATAGAAACTTAATAGGAAAACTTCATTGACCAACTTAAAGTAGAGAGGTCAAAACAGAGTCTCGAAGCATCGTTTATATAGATATTCATTGTATTTGAGGTACGTATATACACATGTTTGTTGTTTGGGAGATAAATAATGTCAACTTGTTTGGTATACATGTTGATTTTGATTATTTAAAGGGGTAAACTAAAATGCCTACTTTTTATAAAAATTTCCTCATGGGCCAACAAGAGTATGTAAGGTTCTTCTTGTAAGTTTTACAGTTGTTTAGTTTAGCTTCTCTATTTTTACCAACTTAGAAGCGCACATTGGCTACTTCTACAGACTTGTTTCCAGAATAACCCTTTTGGTTTAAATGTCGAATACCTTGAGGAGTCTGTTAAAGAAGAAAAACTTGATCCAAAGAAAACCGTCTGTTATTTTAACGTCCGCTTCTCAGTATTTTATATCTAAACACTTAGACTTCATCGACAACGAGCTGCTTTTACTTATAGAACCAAGTTTAGTGTCTACTTTGTTGCCTTTCTATATGTTTTGCTGTAGTTCAGTTTTTGTTATTGTTGACCAGAGAATCATCAGAAAGAGATTGAAATGTAGATTATATATGAACATGTTCAAATTTAATAAATTATATATATATAATATCAAAAATAATCTATTTCAAACAATATTAACTCTTCCCAACAATCATTCAAACACAAAAACAAGCAGAAGCAAAATTGATCAAAACTCAACAAAGCTATAGAAAACACTGCAAGTAGCACTAACAAACAGAAAGAACAACAAAATTAACAGTTAGTAAGCTTAGAAATAAGTGAAAAAAACTTGTAGTAAGCAAACTATCCAAGAAAATGAACTTTTGCAAAAAAATTTTTGTAAAAAGTGGGATATCAGTTTGACCTTGAACACAGATCATTATTAGTTGCACAGATACGTAAATAAACAAACACGTTTAAAATAGGACAAGAAACAAAATAAGACATATACATAAAATAAAACAACAATAACAAATCACATGCAACAAATAAACAGAAAATATTAATAAAACCTTTTTAAAAATAAACTAGATTATCAGACAACACAAGCAGATCTAGATTATCAATAAAACTAATAGATATTACAGTATAGTAATGATAGTCCTTTATAATTTTATAAAAAGCAGATGTGTAGCAGTATCAAAATATATAATGGATATACAATTTGAAAAGCTTACTAAGAAATAGAAATGTTAATAGGGTAAGATAATCTGAAGTGACTGTAGAGTATAACCTACTTCATACCAGTGTTGTTTAGGCATAACACTACTTCAGATTATTAAAATACTATTAATAGAAGTAAATACTCTGAAGTAATGCATTAAAATAAAGTGGTTTATACTCTGGAGTATTATTTAAATACCGGTAAAAGCATTTTGATTGGCTTACTTATACAAGCACATGTACAAAAGCATGTGAATGACACTAAGAGAAAACTAGATTTTGGGCTTTTAAGATTGTAATTTAACAGATTCAGCCCCTAAAAAGTCTGATCAATTGATACAATAATCTAATTTTTCAGGAACTAAGTTCATTAAGTTATAAATATAGATGCTGATAAAACTAAATAATGCTGGTTAAACTAATGACTATCTAAAATCTAATTGGCTGTTATATTAAATATCACCAATTTAACTAATTTCACAACAATTTACCAAGGGTTTACTAGTTTCACTAGCATTTATAGTCATAAACTCAAAAGTCCAAAATCGGTTTTTTTTTTTTTTTTTTTTTAATGTTAAAGTGACCACTTTGGGGTCTGGCACATTTTATTAAACTTTGGATCGAATGCCAGGGCAGCCACAGGGCTACCCCTGACT